>JASEVX010000013.1:16497466-16522466 GCA_031761405.1 Serripes groenlandicus | reverse complement strand
GACAAAAAGTGGACAACATTGTGGCAAAAGGAGAAATTGCACGTTTTGTGCAATTTCTTCTTTTGTCACTATGTTTTCAAAAAGCTGTCTGCTGCAGAGGCGTCAGAAAGCGTCTATATGAGGGAAAGGGTTAATCCATTCACATCGGATCAATTTCAAATCATATGCTTTGAACGTATTTTGACATACAGGAAATTGAAAGTATACGATTCATACAGAGTTATCTCTTTTCCTCCTGGAATGAATCTGCAGCTAGTCTCAATATATCGCCGTTACATATTGCATTGTAACATTGTAGGATGCGAACAGTCCTTGTACAGAAACCTGGACTAAATCTGCAGCGTACGTCTTTCAGAACATCTAGATGAAAATATGAAAAGTCTCTAAATTGATGAAAGAGTATTTACTGATAATAGCTGATTAGTTTAAGACACTGGCAAAAGGAGAAACTGCTGAATATGAGCAATTTCGTCTTTCAAAAATGTGCCACAATGTTATCAAAAGCCGTCTGCTGCAAAGGCATCAGTTGGCTTCTACATGTGGGAAAGGGTCAAAACTTAACTTTAAATCAAAGCATGAAAAAGCCCACAAAAAACATTATACGTTAACAGAATTAAGACGGTTCTCAAGAAATGTACTGTGCACTTCAGATTTGTGTACCGTCTTGTTGCCTTGCTTATTTAATTTCTGAATTTAAATATGACCATCAGTTTATGTTTTTGATACAGTTTCCAGATTCACACGGATGCATTCACACTTATCCATGTAAATAAAATAGGTAAATATGACCCTTGTGTTGATTGTCTTTATATGTTGACGATTTCCGTTTTGTTGTTACATATGAAAACATATGAAAACATATCAATACAATTGAAAGACAGACACCTATAGCCAGTTTTGAATAACCTACAAACCTGTTCAAACGAAAACGGTTTAATATTTTCAAAAAGTAAGACTAAATGTATGCAGTTAACGCCACAAAGATCCTGATCTATCGGGTGTGTGGATAGCCTTCAGCGCATTTAGAACCTCGCCCGTCAAATGTAATTATTAAAAGGCAATGATCGCCGACATATACTTCATGATTTCATTCTAAATTGTATCGTATTTCGTGGATATTAAAAGGCGGATTAGTCAGCACAGTCTGCTCTTTCACAAGATATTTAACCATTTCAAGTATAATTTGTTTTTATTTTGAAGCTGTAATCAATGTTTTAAATTACGCCAATTGCATGAGCTCTGGAATGAACAAATACATAATAAACTCCACTCAGTCAAAAATGTACTTAAGTGAGTAGCTGCCAGCTTTGAGATCATGTCACGGTGAAGAAATTGTTCGTACTCGTCTATGAAAAGGGCATACATTGCAAACTCATTCATACATGCTGAAAAGGAGAGGGCAAATACATATGCACTTTTAGAATATGTTGCCATTCTGCCAATTCGTGAAAAGTACTTCAAAGATAAAACTTAGAACCTTTTCGAGTCTCTAAGACCAATTTAAGAAATTTAAATTTGTTCATGAACATTTAATTGACCGTTAGTTTCATCCCGTTTGCGGCATTTATTGTTATTGGTCTGTGAGCATAAGATGATAAGATAATTTCAGTCGGTATTTATTGGTTGACCTGGAGTCTGAACCTTTATTGTGTTATCTGTCTTGGCAAGTTTACTCTTAAAATCACTTCTCCTTTTCATATGTTAGTCAGGAATCCGCCGTGGTCGAGTGGCGTCCCGGGTTCGAACCCCAATCGCGGCACGACAGTCATGGTTGAGTGCCTTTGGGCTAGGCAAATTTTCTAGTCTACTACTGGTTTGTTTACCCAGGGATCATGAATAAATGAACTGTCGCCGTGATATAACCGAAATGATGTTGAAAAACGGCGTTAAACCCAAATAAAACAATCAAACAAAATCATCTGTTAGTCTATCAGTTTGTTCTTATTTAATCTGATTCTTGACTATTATAAACACATTAAAATTATGAACTTCCATTTTTAGAAAACAAGATGTATTTAAATCGAACCTTTTACAACATAAAACAAATACAACAGATGACTTTGAAAAGATCTAGATAAAAATAAGTGAACTCTCTATTTATTTACATTTAATAAGTGAATCGAGTTGAAAACATTGTGTCAAAAGGGGAAATTGATTATCGTGAGTATTTTCTGCTTTTGCTAAATTGTGTTCAATAGTCGCAATCAACAGATGCATCAAAACGATCATCATGAGTAATATCTCCTTTTGCTACAATGTTTTCAAAAATCGCCTGCAGCAGATGCATTAAAATGATTTAAAAGATGTTTAAAGTAGTTCATGAAGCTGATCGAAGGGTAAGCATTGCTGTATCCTGGTTAGAATAATTCAGTTCAACCCTTTCTCCGATACAGCATACGTTTGATGGCATGTTGGTAGATGTTTTAGAAAGACATAGAAACAAGAGGACAAATTGTATAGAAATACCAATTTAAGAAATTTAAATTTGTTCATGAAAATTTAATTGACCGTTAGTTTCATCCCTTTTGCGGCATCTATTGTTATTGGTCTGTGAGCATAATATGATAAGATAATTTCAGTCGGTATTTCATAGTTGACCTGGAGTCTGAACTTTTATTTTGTTATCTGCCTTGGCAAGTTTACTCTTAAAATCACTTCTCCTTTGCATATGTTAGTCAGGAATCGGCCGTGGTCGAATGGCGTCCAGGGTTCGAAACCCAGTCGCGGTACGACAGTCATGGTTGAGTGCCTTTAGGCTAGGCAAATTTTCTAGCCTACTACTGGTTTGTTTACCCAGGGATCATGAATACATGAACTGTCGCCGTGATATAACCGAAATGATGTTGAAAACGGCGTTAAACCCGAATAAAACAAACAAACAAAAATCATCTGTTAGTCTATTAGTTTGTTCTTATTTAATCTGATTCTTGACGATTCAAGACATAGAAACAAGAGGACAAATTGTATAGAAATACCAATTGGTTTTTTTTAACAATCCCTATGTTTTCTACTATGTATTAAACGTTAACTTAAAAATGACTGGAAAATTGAATCCACCAACATTATGCATAGGGTCATATTTTTTTAGTTCATACAGAAGTAAATTCCCTGTAGCCTTACATAGAAAATGTTAGCCGTAGCTAACATCGCCTTTGATAGGCAGTTACGCCACAGCGTGCTGGCAACAAATAATTCCAAACGCCGATAGATAGGCTGACATGCGAAATTCACTCACACGTGAATATCAGCTAACATTTTAACAGTAAAAAGACCAACTGTGACACCAAATCATTTTAATAATAGCATGTTGTTTTAGTTCATACAGAAGAAAATTCCCTGTAGCTCTACACAGAACATGTTAGCCGTGGTTAACATCGCCTATGATAGGCAGTTACGCCACAGCGTGCTTGCAACAAGTAATTCCAAACGCCGATAGAGAGGCTAACATGCGAAATTCACTCACACGTGAATATCAACTAACATTTTAAACAGTAAAAGACCATCTGTGACACCAAAATCATTTCAATAATAGTTACAGTAACATGTATCGGATAAGAAAATTATATTTACTTACGTTATTACGTTCCGTGTCTTTACAGGAAGGCATACGTTGGCAAACCGTACAGGTCACTTTTTGAACGTTGACAAACATCACAGCGCATTTTAATGTATGAAATGAAGTGGGAGGAGTTTAAATAATAATTGACAAACATTACAGGTCAGTTTAAGTTTTACTATGAAGTTGAAGGAGTGGCATTCATGAATCGACAGGTGTCATATCAAAATAAAGGTTTTACTTCATATGCCTTAGATTAAGATTTAGCAAGACTTTTCGACCCCGTGACTTTTTCAACACCGATTTATAAGAGGTTTCGACCCTCGATCACATAGTTCATATAGGTCTGAATGTTCCTTTGTTGCATAATCATTTCATTTTATGCAAATATTGAAATAAAAATGTATGTTCAAGACATTTTTTTTATTATTCATTTTGTATTATAAATTGTTTACTTTGTTGTATATTAAAATGTATGTACGACAAATTATTTATTGGTACAATTTGTGTTATGATTCGTTATCTTTGTTGTATACTCACTTCATTGTTTTTATTACAAATTGTATTTATCAATACATTTTGCATAATAATTACGTTCAAAATTGATACATTGTTTTGGAAATGTAAAATGAAACCATGGACACTATATTACATAATACGTAATACAGTATACAGTATCCCTGATGAAACGTAATGTGTTTTTGTACTTACTTCGGATGTTTTTAACATCATCAGGGCTCATTTTCATGCATGGATTGCTATATGTGTCTGTTCACTAGTTCGTGTGTATATTTGATAATGTCATACGTTAGGGCGCCTCAATTAAAGTTGTTAATGCAGAAAGCTGTCAACTAGAACTTGTATGTCGATGACAAAAATCAGGGCCGATTTTCCTAAATATTCATGTGTGGTTCGTTCACCAGTATAAGTGAATATGTGATAATTTCATGCGTGGACGCGCCCCATAATACAATTTCTTCATACAGATAGGCATCAACTAGAACCTGTGTATCTATTCAACTGAAGAAAAATGTACATTTTATACGTTGACAAACATCAAGGCTCATTTTCATTTAAAATATGCATTTGGGGACCGTTCACCAGTACGTGTTTATTTTAGGTAATTTAATGCGTGGACAAGCCCTATAATACATTTCCCTATGAAGAAAGCCATCAAATAGAACTTATGTAATTAGAGATAAAACTTTAGTACAATATGCTGTGATGTTTGTCAACGTATATTCTAGTGCCATATCAACGTTGACAAATCGCAGCGCTGATATTCATACAATATATTCATTTGTGATCCGTTCACCAGTATGCATTTTTATTTGTGATATATTCATGCATGAATTCGCCCCAATATATACACTTCCCTATGTACCTGTGTATGAAGAGATTGAAATAAAAAAGAATGTGCTGTGATGCCTGTCAACGTATATTGTGATGCCTTTATACGTTGACAAATGTCAGGGCTCATTTTCATGCAATATATGTATTTTGGGTCTGTTCGTCAGTACGTGTGTTGGTGTGATAATATGTTGCGTGGACGCGCTTCTGAAAACATTATCCCATAGAGAAAGCCATCAAATAGAACCTGTTTATGAACAGATCCAGCTGAAGTAGAATGTGCTGTAATATTTGTCCACGTTTATGTTGGTGCCAAATGATTTCATGCATGCACGCGCCTCTGAAAACATTTCCCGATAGAGAAAGCAACGAAATAGATCCTGTTTATGTATAGATTCAAATGAATTAGAATGTGCTGGGATGTTTGTCAACGTATATTTTGGTCTGCTTTATACGTTGACAAACATCAGGGCTGATTTCCATGAATGATACTCACCAGTCAGTGTGTATATGTGATAATTTCATCACGTCAGAATATATTTCCCCATGCAGAAAACCTTCTAGAACCTGTGTATGTAGAACTGAAGTTGACGTTTATTTTTATGCCTTTTGGTACGTTGTCAAACATCATGGCTCATGTTCATGCATTACACTTTGGGATTGTTCACCAATATGTTTTTATGTGTGATAATTTAATACGTGGACGTGTCCCAAATACTTTCCAACAATGAAGAAAGCAATCAACTAAAACTTGTGTAATTAAAGATACAATTTAAGTAGAATATGCTGTCATGTTTGTCAACGTACATTTTAATGCGTTATATACGTTGACAAACATCAGGGCCCGATTTCACCAATACGTCTAAATTCGATTTTCGGACTAAATCTAAATTATCTGACTAAATTACGTCGATTTGGATTTAGTCGGTATTCACCAACACATCCAAATTGTAAATCGGACCAACACATCCGAATTGTACATCGGACAAAATATTTAGATTTTATGAGTAAATATTAAGTCCGTTTCGGGGCATGCTAAATTAGCTTACTAAATTGAAAAAAAAGTGACGACTGTTTAGTGCCCTCTGATACAATATTTCAAATTGACTTTGAATAGGTGTAAAACCAAAATTTGGCGTCGAAAAGAGTTAGGAATTTATTCAGGTATAGTTGTCTCCCATTTTAGCGAAAAAAAGGACACATTTCCGCCCTGTGTCAAAACTGGAATTTGAGGAAGTGGACCCTCGCTTGTTGATCTTTTCGGGTGAGCTTAAAATAACAGACAGACGCTACAGACAAACAGTGATAAGAAAAGGGATCGACAGATGAGGGAGAGAGAGTTATCAAAATAGGTAAATTTTGGCATTTCGCAGCATTTGAAGCAGATGACTTTCGAAAACATTGCAGGAAAGAAGGAATGTATGAATTTGAAGAATCTTTCCTTTTGTTTTGAACCAATGATTCCACACACACACACACACACACACACATACAGAGAAAGTGTCGAACAACCTGTTTTAACATCAGTTTTATGTTATACTATTCAGATTTCTCTTACGCTGTATAGAGATGCTTAAAAGTGAAATGAGGACGTGCCCATACTATCTATATTTTTGAGGACCACATAACGAGGACCTTCATTTGCATATTTTACACAGACCTGATTTTAATGGGGAGGTTGTTTTGTGTATCATTAAGAAGACTTTACTCCTAGAATTGCAAATATTTCTATGTTGTTCTACTTAAGCACAATCAAAATGTGCGTAGTGTGTGTATGAGTACATGTGGTAGCCGTCAAATTGAGGACCTTCGGATTTTTACAGGAATCGACTTAAATCCTTAAAACGAATGGAAATAAAGGAAAACATTTCGAGGACTCGGGTGTAAGTCCACACAATGGAAAATGCAATGTTGTTGCATCTTGGAAGAGGGTAACCATTGCAGATAAATGGGGAAAACACCTTGATACTGATCAGCAAATGGATTTCCAATCGCCATATGGAATTGAGTTAGCTCAAGTAGATCCTTAAAACCTCTTGATTTGAGGACAAGTACATCCCTCGGATCTGGAGCGCTGCCGCTGTGACAGAGAGCAGCCTTATTCCAACAAAGAAGAAATCTACGACAGATGATGTCGAAAACATCTGGCTTACAATATGGTAAACCTCCAGCAAAAATGTTTTGATTATTGTATAGAGTTTTAAACACTGTGACAAAAAATGCTCAGTTTCAGCAGTTTCTCCATTTTCCACAATACTTTTAAAAATCGTCTGCTGCAGAGGCGCCAGAAAGCGTCTATATGTGGGAAAGGGTAAATTAAATGCAGAAAGGCGTCCCATCGACCAGTGGTTGGTGATACGATTTCACAAAAAGAAATGTATTTTCGTTTAGCAGCTTTCATATCATTTGTAAATACACCTTAGCCAAAAACCTGTACGTAGTAGCTGCATAACGATAAAACAGCCATAGGATATATTTTAGGCATCTGCAAGCAGACGACATTTGAAACAGGTAGACAAAAGAGAAATATTTTACATAATCTAGACTAGGTAAAGGACCCGAGAGTAATATATATATATATCAACGTATTAATGTTCACCACTCTGTCAGCACCGAATGTTATAAAGAAGACTATTCCATGTTCAATATCGGACGATAGCATTTTTCAAGTATCAACAGCTGAACACAATTTCCATAACTATAATTTAAAAACGGACTCTGGAAATGTTGAGTTTATTACGTTCTCCATATATTATTTCACAGATTTAATTCAGAATGACAAAAAAGGTATTTTAATGTTTAGTAACTTAATAAACACCTTAGGCAAAACTGAATGTAATTATCTAGATGCATTGAAGACGTGTTTTTATACAGACGTGAAACCGTCGTTTTATTGGGCTTATATGCCGTTTTCAACATTATTCCAGTACCGCGGCGACAGTTCACATATTCATGATCCCTGGGCAAACAAACAAGTACTAGGCTAGGAAATGTGCCTTGCGCAAAGGCAACTACCGACGCTTAACCAGTCGGCCACGGCTGATTCCTTATAAACATATACGGCAAGCCTGAATATTATTATCTGAACACATTGGAGATTTGTTTTTTATACAGACGTGAAACCATCGTGGATTAAGGAGAACTTGTTCATCTAGACCAATATCTCGTGTTTTATAATACCGCCTGCTGTAGACTCATTAATTTACGACTATATAAAGGCAAGGGTTAACCCTTTCCCACACACAGACGCTCTCTGACGCCTCTGCAGCAGAATTTTTTTGAAAATATTGTGGCAATAGGACAAATTGATCGAGATGAGCAATATCTCCCATTGGCATATTGTTTTAACTCTATTCAACAATTATACTATTATATGTACAGAGTGTCAATATGTCTGCTGCAGTGTGTGGGTAAGGGTAAAATAACATCAGTCTGTAAATTTCTTCTATCTTATATGACTCTGGCTTTCTTAAATGCAGACTTTGTTCAGGTATCTGCAGTAGAAGACTTTTGAAACATGCTGGAACAAAAAGAAATTAAACATAATCATGTCCAGGAAAAGGTTTCGACAGTGACAAATACCAGCATTCTAAGAAAATGACCATAACTAGAATGTTATCACGATTTTAACCCTTTCCACATACAAACGCTTTCTGACGCATTTGCAGCAGACGACAATTGAAAACAATGTAACAAAATATAAAATTACTCAAAACGAGCAATTTCTCCTTTTCCCACAATATTTCAACTTGATTAGGGAACAATGTTTTTATTTACAGACATTTTTCACACCCGTATGCTGTCGACACGGCAGTTGTGGACAGTATAATGGAAAGGGACAAACAGCGCATGCCTGCCTGCCAAGGACATACACACATCCTGTAACCCAATCTCTATGTAATTTCATCTATGTAAAACGGCCGACTTGTCACGTAGTTAAACACACATGAGCCGTATCTAGCGATATTGGCTCTTAGTGCACAGTCTCACCAGTGACTTCACTTTTGGCCAACATGTTATATAGATATACAACCTTTCCCACATACAACACATCTGTAGCTGCAGACCCACTAGCTGTACGCCAATGTGATCTAAAAGGATTCCACGTCGGAATGTCAATAAGGCCCAAAGTCGCCTGACGCGGTTCATAATAAAGTAGAAATAGACTGCATGTGCATAGGCATGGGAAAATATATTATAAATTAAATAATTATAACTGTGACTTTCGGTAAGTTCGGTAATACGGATTAACCTTAGAAACGTCTTATAACGTTAGCGTAAAGTCCGTTGATTGTCCATTATGAACGTAAACTGTCTGATCGAACTCTCCGTCTACACAGGCTGATATGCACCTTTAAATAATGTTGCGTACTAAACCTTTATCCTTATTCGTATTAACTGAAGTTGTTTTCATAGAAAACTTAAATTAAAAAATGTATGTCTGAAAAATGAGAATGACACTGAAATATGATCGGTTTGAGCATACCGTGCGCCTTTGTTGAGCACCGAGGTGTTTTCGCTGGGTTGACTTTGAGGGCGTATTACACATGTATCATAGCCACAGCATCCAAAGATATACATCCAATCTAAATCTTTGAGAATTGGACAAGTAACCTCCCTTGATGACAACAACATAAACAAACGTGCTCTGAGAAAAATGTAATAAAAACAACATTTCAAGTTGACGTGATGGGGTGGAAGTTGGAGAAACACTAAAGTAAGATACCCGAGTGTGTATTTCGATGTCAATATTATTGTTGTCATTATTATTTTCTGGGTAATTGGAAAAAAACTATTTCCACAAGTCAGACTATATTTTTTAAAAAGTATACTGTCCAAATAAGTTATGGAGTCAAAACATAAAGCAGATGAAGAACTTAAGAGAAAACGACAAGTAGTTTCAAGTACGAGCGAATTGGATACAAGTGTAACTGAGGAACGTACGCCATTAGATAAGCAGAAAAAGAAAAAAAGCAAACAAAAAGGCAATGAAACCAATAGCATTGAAAAAGATAATACAAGTCCCATAGTTCATGAAAAGTCAGAAATTAAAGACTTGATCATCCAGATGCGACAAATGAACTCCAAACTACAACACTTAGATAGTTCTATAAGTACAATAAACAAGAAATTAGAAAATGTAATGGAAAAAGGTGATGGCTCTATAAGAGCTATGATGAATGAAATGATTGGACAGATGAAAGAAAGTGTTGTTCAAACAGTGGTGAAAAGCATAGAAATTTTAGAAGGCAAGCTATTTGAGAGAGAAGAAAAGTGCGACAAAATTGAAGCAGAACTAAAGGATTTAGAAACCAAACTACACGAACAAAAAGCTTCCAATGAACATCTAGAAAAGAAAATTGTAGAGTTAGCCGAAGATAGATACAGATATGAAAATCAGGCTGAACAGTATAGCAGAAGAAATAATATAAATATTATAGGTCTAGATGACGATAACAAGAAAGAAAACGCACTACAAACTGCAAATAAGGTCATAAACTTATTAAACGAAAAAGAAGTCTGCACGTTAACGTTAAAAGACTTCGACATGGCACATCGACTCCCGAATAAAGAAGATAAAGCTGTTAAGAATCGTAAAGTGATTGTAAAGTTTGTTTCCCGTTACGTGAAAGAACAAGTTATGAGAAATAAACGGAAACTGGCAGGCACAGGTGTGTTCATCAATGAAGATTTAACACATTTAAACCAGGAGGTTCTGATGTCTGTCAAAAAGAAAATGAAAGAAGAGGTAAAGGAGGCATGGTCTCATAATGGAAAACTACTATACAAAAACATGACAGACAATATCCATGTGGTTCATTATTGTGATTATCAGCATTGGCTTGAAATGCCATGGCCAAAAAAACAATAAGAGAAAACAATCAAAATACAATAGTTAGATACAGTTAACTTTTTAAACCAGTATAGTACACTATTTCTCATATAAAGACTGTTTAAATCAGTGTTGTTTTAAGAAATCACCCTCCATTATATATTGTGATAGGAACCCTTTACATACATAACCAACTGAATACCTGTTTGAAAACATCCTAATAACTTTTGAAACTCGGTCATATTACATTGCAGATTGAGATCATACTGCACATGCATGTATACTTATATACGCATGTTCAGTCGGATCTTGTTATGCAATTAAAAAAAATATATACATATGTATATATATACTAACTTTGTATTATCTGTTTAGAAAAAATCTAAAAATATTACAACAGTGAATACGAAAGCACAATTAAAAAAGTTAATACGTTTTAGGTAAAACGTGCGGATAAGCAATGTATTAAATTGCAATTGTGGATTGGACTGCATACACGTGTGCAAAGTTGTACAGTATATGCAGTCCGATCAAATTAGCTTTAACATCTGACATATACATGTAATAGTATTTTGGAATATGAAAACATTTTGAAAGAAGCATGCGTCCCTGTTTATGTGTGTGCACTTATGTATTAAATTGCAATTGTGGATTGGACTGCATACACGTGTGCAAAGCTGTACAGTATATGCAGTCCGATCAAATTAGCTTTAACATCTGACATATAATAGTATTTTGGAATATGAAAACATTTTGAAAGAAGCATGCGTACCTGTGTATGTGTGTGCACTTATGTATATATGTGTATGTATATGTATGTGTGGACGTATGTCTTGATCTTCTTAATATGGAGTGTGTGACATTGTGGAGAGGGACAACGCTACTTTGAGTTGTTTTTTTGGCCTTGCTCTCGATGTCTTCCACATATCCGGTATTTAAGTTAATGTTTACCAACAATATGTATCAGCAACAAATTTTGTTTGTTTGTTGGGGCATTTATGAATTCTTTTATCTTTGAATTCTGAGACCCAATTGAATGGGAATCGTATCACTGGAAAATAGGTGTTTATCCTTTTTCAACTCCCATCACGTATTGAATATTTTTCCTTACTGAATTATCATTCCTAACAGGCAATGATTTTCAATAAATATTTTCCTTCTTTTTTATATAACTTAATATCTTGGACTAGGACTCGTAAGCGTATAACATGTAATTCCATATCCCTTGATTATGAGTAAAAAACTATGCACTTTTAATGTAAAAGGCTTACAAAACAGACAAAAAAGACTACAGATCTTTAAATGGTTAGAAAATAGCGAATTTTCAATCAGTTTGCTACAAGAAACTCACATAGCATTTCCGTTAAACAAGAACTGTAAATTAGATTGGAGTGGCGAATGTTTCTTTAGTGGATCCAAAACAAACAGTGAAGGTGTTGCCATACTCTTTAGTAAAAACTCGGGAATAAAAGTAAATAAATTTCATGAAATAATTGTGGGAAGATTAATTGGTGTTGAAATTACAATTCATGATAAAGATTTTTTATTGCTTAATATATATGGACCAAATAATGATTATAATAAAAATGTATTTGAGATGCTAAATGAAACAGTAACACAACATATGGATAAAAATATTATTATAGGTGGTGACTTCAATACTGTTTTGGATACAACCATTGACAAAAAGAATGGTAGAAGTGATACAAATAAAAACTGTAGACAAAAAATAATTAGAATTATAGATGACTTTAATCTAGTAGACATTTGGAGAATTTTGAATCCACAATTAAAACAGTTTACATGGCATTCTAATAGAAAACCGACAATATTTAGTAGACTAGACTATTTCCTTACTTCAAATCTTATTAACAATGTTATCAAAAGTTGCAAAATAAAACCTGGCTACAAGTCAGACCACTCGATTGTTATATTAGAAATTAACTGTATCCAACAAACAAGAGGACCAGGATACTTCAAAATTAATAACTCACTGTTACTTGATGACAAATATATTAATATAATAAAGGAATGTATAACTGAAACAGAACGATACAATACATGCAACCCAAATACGATGTGGGAAGTTATGAAAGGTAATATAAGAAATGTTTCTATAAAATATTCGACACAAAAAAAACGACACAAAATAGAAAGAGAATCCTTATTATTAAACGAAATTGAAAAGCTAGAAAATGAAGTTCACTCCTCTACTGATAATTTGGAAGATATTGTAAATAAACTAAACGAGTTAAAAGATGAACGCGAAAAGATACACGACGAAAAGATCAACGGCTACATCATAAGAGCAAAAGCTAATCACATTGAATACAATGAAAAAAATACGAAGTACTTTGCAAACTTAGAAAAAAGACACATGGAACAAAAAACGATTCATAAGCTATTAATAGATAACAAAGAAATAACAGATACAAAGGAAATTTTAAAGCAAGAGCATATATTTTACCGTGAACTGTATAAAAAACGAACACATTCAAATAATGAGATAGAATTTCTTGATACAGAGGCAAATAAAATTAATGAAGATGAAAGATACAGTTGTGAAGGAAAATTAACCGAATACGAATGTAATGAAGCATTGTTTAGTATGAAACATGAAAAAAGTCCTGGTTCGGATGGTTTAACTGTTGAATTTTACAAAACATTTTGGAATGATATAAAACATTACTTGATTGATTCAATAAATTACTCATTTGAGCATGGCTCCTTAACTTCCTTACAAAAGCAAGGGCTGATCTCTTTAATTCCTAAACAAGGAAAACAATTAGAAATACTTTCAAATTGGCGACCAATAAGTCTTTTAAATACGGACTACAAAATTGCGACTAAAGCAATATCAAATAGGATTAAGAAAGTTTTGCCATCAATCATACACCCATCCCAAACTGGTTTTATCAAAGGTAGATATATTGGAGAAAATATAAGAATAATTCAAGAGTGTATAGAACATCTTAATGATAAAAATAAACCGGGGCTATTGCTCTTTGCCGATTTTGAAAAAGCTTATGATACTATTGACCATAATTACATGTACAAATGTTTAGAAAAAATTAATTTTGGTAGTGGTTTTATAAAATGGGTTAAATTGTTTTATAGTGGTATTAACAGTAAAATACTTAACAACGGCAATATGTCTGACAGTTTTTTAATTGAACGAGGAGTAAGACAAGGCTGTCCATTGTCTTCGTCATTGTTCCTTTGTTGTATTGAATTGTTATCAAATTACATCATTAAAAGTAAAGAAATCATTGGAATCAAAATCGATGACCAGGAAACGAAACAAACTATGTTTGCGGATGATGCAACATTTCTGACAGATGGAACTGAAAAATCATTTAAGTCCTTGATTTACATTTTAACAGATTTTGGTAAACTGTCTGGATTAAAATTAAATATTAAAAAAACAACAATTTTAAGGGTTGGTAGCTTAAAAAATGAACATTTAGAATACTGTAAAAGAAATAAGTTCATTTGGACTTCTAACTCAGCTAAAACATTAGGAATTATTTTTTCCAACTATGCAGATGTCGTTTTAAATGGAAATATAATTCCAAAATTACAAGAATTTAAAAATGTTCTTAAACAATGGCAACATCGGAAACTTACACTGCTGGGAAAGGTTACAGTTATTAAAACATTTGCATTACCAAAACTTATTTATCCACTGACAGTGTTACCAAATCCACCGGCAAACATACTCATTGATATTAATAAAATAATTTATAACTTCATATGGGATAATAAACCAGACAAAATTAAAAGAGCTAAAATGTCACAATCTATTGAAAACGGTGGAATTGCAGTCCCAAATATATTCTTACTTGTAAAATCTCTGAAAGCAAGTTGGATAAAGCGATATTTGGACGATAAAAATACTGGCTCGTGGAAAATATTCTTTAACAAAGCTTTAAAAAAGTTCGGAGGCAAATTAATATTCGAGTGTAAACTACACGAAACTGATATTCAAAATATGTTCAATAAAAATACTTTTCTAAAGGATATATTGGTATCATGGAATAAAATTAGAAGTAAATTACCAAAGAATAATATTAAAAAAGAAATAATTTGGAACAACACAGATATAAAGTGCAATGGCAATACAATGTTCTACATAAATTGGTATAACAATGGGATAACGTTTTTAGAACATGTATTTGATTTCCGTACAAAAACATTTTTCGATTTTGAAACATTGAAGTATATATACAATCTTAACTCAAACAATTTCCTGAAATATCAGAATATCATTGGAAACATTCCAGATGAAATGAAGAAAGAAATACAAAAGACACAACCAGTGAATGACGAAAATAAACAATTAGTTGCAAAAATAGTAGAACTGACAAAAGTAAATAAATTTTTATATAAACTTCAATTACAAGGTGAAACGCCACTCACAAATGCAGAAGATAAATGGGAAAAAGTATTTGACGAAACCTTAGACTGAAGAGTATTTATATCTTACCTTTTAAGTCCACATTAGATACAACCTTAAGATGTTTTCAGTACAAGCTTTTAACTAGAATTCTACCTACAAACGAACTATTATTGAGATTTAAAATGAAACCTTCGAATATATGCGATTTTTGTGCAAGTAATGTAGAAACATTAGAACATCTGTTTTGGGAATGCTCACACACACAATTGTTATGGAATGGAATTATAACCTTTTTGGAAAGAAATCAGATAAAAGTGAAGATACAAAAAAAAGATGTTTTTCTTGGCATATCAAAAAAGATCACAGATATTAACACATTGAATTACATTATAATACTTGTCAAACAATACATATTTAAAATGAAATACGCAAATCGAATTCCAACGAGTAATATGTTCATTAATTACTTTAATAACAGATTAAAAGTAGAACAAGAAATAGCCTTTTTAAAAGACCAGTCAGAACTTTTTAATAGAAAATGGAAAAAATTCTTAACCATTGTTAATGTCTAAATAATTAGACATTGCCTCATTTTATCGAACCTTAGTCCAAGATACATAAACTCTGTCTCTATCTCTGTCTCTGTCTCTCTGTCTCTCTGTCTGTCTCTCTGTCTCTGTCTGTCTCTGTCTCTCTCTGTATATCTGTCTGTCTCTCTCTCATTCTCTCAGGAGGAAATGTAGATAAATGCAAAATTGGATTAAAACTCGTCTGCTGCAATTGTGTTGTATTTGGGAAGCAGATAAATGGGGGAAAACCTTGATACTGATCAGGAAATGGATCGCCATATAGAAGGGAGTTAGCTCAAGTAGATCCTGGATTCAAACTTAAGACCTCTTGATGTTAGGACAAGTACATCCCTCGGATCTGGAGCTCGACCGTTGTGACAGATAACAGTTTTTAAATTTTCAACTTATCCTAACATACATGAAGCCTACGACAGATGATGTCGACCATATATGGCTTACAGTATGGTAAACCTAAGGCAAAGAACGTATAAATGTTGAATACAGTTGAAAACATTGTGACAAACATTGCTCAGTTTGAGCTATTTTCTCCATTTGCCACATCACTTTTAAAAGTATTCTGCTGCAGAGGTGCCAGAAAGGTTCTATGTGTGATAAAGGGTAAATTAGATGCAGAAAGGCGTTTTTTGTTGAGCAGCTTTCACATCATTCGTAAATACATCTTAGGCTAAAACCTGTACTTAGTAGCTGCTTATCGAGAAAAAAAGCCTTAGGCTATATTTTAGAAATCTGCAGCAGACGACATTTGAAACAGGTTGACACAAGAGCAATATTGAACACAATCATTACCAGGCAAAGGACCCGAGTATTATTATATCTAGATCCGATCTCTTGTTTTCCCGTACATAGGTTTTATGATAACGCCTGCCGTAGACACGTCATTTGTCGACTATATCAAGGTAAGGGTAACCCTATCCCACACACAGACGCTCTCTGACGCCTCTGCATTAGACGACTTTTGGAAACAATAAATGATCAATATCTCCTTTTGTCAGATTGTTTTTAACTCTATTAAACAATTATACTATTATATATACAGAGTGTCCATATTTTTGCCTAGATGTTTGGATAGTCTTCTGCTGCAAATTCGTTGTGTGTGGGAAAGGGATAAATTACATCCATCTGTCAAGGATACATCATGTAACCCAGTCTCTATGTTATTTAGTCTATCTTATATGGATCTGGCTTTCTTAAATGCAGACGTAGTTCAGGCATCTGCAGCAGACGACTTTTGAAACTTGTTGGATTTTTTTTTAAAAATAATCATGACCAGGAAACGGAACCGAGAATGACATATATCAGCATTCTAAGAAAATGACCATTACTAGTACATTACCACGGCTTTAACCCTTTTCTACATACAAACACTTTCTGACGCATTTGCAGTAGACGACAATTGAAAACAATGTGTCAAAAGATGAAATTGCTCAAAACGAGCAAGTTCTCCTTTTCCCACAATAGTTCAACTTGAATAGATAGCAATGTTTCATTTACAGACATTTTTCACACCCGTCTGCTGTAGACACGTCAGTTGTGGACAGTATAATGGGAAGTGACAAACAGCACCTGCCTGCCAAGGACATCAACATATTATGTATCCCAATCTCTATGTAATTTCATCTATCTGTTGTTGCCGAATTTCCACGGGGCTAAACACACGTGCACCGTGTTAGCGATGTTGGATCTTAATGCATATGCATAGTCTAACCAGTTAACTCACTTTTGGCCAAGATGTGATATAGAGATTAAACCTTTCCCACATACAACAAATCTGTAGTGAGCAATTTCTCCTTTTGTCAATTTTTTTTCAAAAGTCGTTTGCTGAAGAGGCTTCAGATTAATCGGAAGAATGATTTCACGTCGGAATGTCAATAAGGCCGCAAGTCGCCTGACGCGGTTAATATTAAAGTAGAAATAGACTGCGTGTGCCTAGGCACGAGAAAATCTGTTATAAATTATTATTATAACTGTGACGTTTAGTAATCAGGATCAACCGTAGAAACATCTCGTAAATATAGCGAAAAGTCCGTCAGTTGTCTGTTTTGAACGTGAACTGTCTGATCGATAACTGAGCGTCTTCACAAGCTGATCTGTACCTTGGTTGAGGATCGATGTGTATTTGTTAGGATGGAGTCTTTTGACGGTGCACATAATTTTGCGTATTAAACCTTTATCATCATTCGTAAAAACTGTACTTGTTTTCGTAGAAGACGCATATTTAAAGTAGGTCCTTTGAAAAGAATAATATGCGTTTCAGAAACATGAGAATGCCAATAATGAAATATGAACTGTCTGATCGTAATTGTGCGTCGACACGTATCTAAGCCTTTGTTAAGCACCGTGATGTTTTCGATGGGTTGGCCTTGGGGGCATACTAAACCTGTATCATTATACGTATTAACTTGATTTCTTTTCGTAGAAAACGCTTATTTAAGGTAGGTTCATTGAAAAGAAAATAGTCATTTCCGAAACATGAGATAAAGTCTTTTTATACGGTATTCATTGGTTTACGTACTTCTCGTCTTACTTATCACTGAGCCCCGGTAGCTCAGTCGGTAGCGACGCGGGTTGTTAATCCAAGGATTTTGAGTTCGAACCCCAGCTCGGCCAACATTCTTTCCGACGTTTGACAAAAGACACTGTGACAAGCGTCATTCGTCTTTCACCAATTGGCTAACAGTCTATGTGAAAAAGCAGCCAATTGCTTGGTGAGTATGTTGTGTGGGGTACTGGTGTGAGAAAACTAGGAAACACATGAGTAGGTGAACTGGCCGCCGTGATACAACTGAAACAATGTTGAAAACAGCGTTTAACCCCAATCAATCAGTATTTATCACATAGGACTAATTTGTCTTCAAACGTTTCTGCAGTGGACGACTTTTTAAGTTTTGAAAACAGTTGGAAATTCGGGAGAGAGGAGATATTACTTGTATTGAACATTTCCTCCATTTACAAAAGTGTTTTCTCCAAACGTATAAAACGTGTTCCTTTATGACAATATTCTCTATAATGTATTATTAAGAAGTTTCAGACGTGTCAAACGTTTGTTAAAAGTTAAAAACAGAATAAAATGGAAAATCATCATCATTCTAAATTTGAACAACTCAGCAATCAAGCACCAAATTCCTAGAAAACCCTACTTGATACAAATCTCACGATATGCTTTGCACGTTTTGTGAAAATATTTAACAATTAAAAATGTTTTAACTTTTTCCCACTTACAACTTATCAACAGCAGACGACTTTGAAAACCTAATGGCAAAATGTATGTAATTAAAAAAACATCAAAGACCCCCCCCCCCCCCCCCCTCATTGAATATAATTGAAAAAATAGTGAAAGAAGAAAGTGTTCTTCATGAGCATTCTCCTTTCTGCAGAGGCGTCAAAATACGACTAAAAGTAAAGATTGTATTTATCAGACACTTTTTTTTACCTGAAACTGTTTACTCTCAGAGTCATATTTTGTTCAAGGCACCGCACAGACAGGATTTTGGTACCATTATGTAAGTAGCCGGCGGCTACCAAACTGGCCATACCACTGGGATTCAAACCTTCGACCTGCCACTCCCGAATCGAATGTCTTTACCAGTAGGCTATCGAATCAGACGGAAGGAAAGGGTTAAGTGAAAAAGGTTTACAACTGGAGGTTACATGATATTACTAATCTTTTTTCAGCCCACCGATTTCCGAACGTCCTTGACATTCTACAGTTGGTTAAACCACTATGTTAATATATTTATAATTGTACAAATAACTGACAATTCGTAAATGATATATTTCAAGAAGTGAGTAATTAAATTTGCTTCTCACATTTGAGCCCGTTTGTGCGAAAGGTATACATTCGCATTCCTGAACAGTATAGATCCCGATTAAATTGTTTAATCAGCTTTAATTCGTTTTCAAAAGAGCCTTAAGGGTGTACTGATCTGAGAAGTAGATTTTTTAAATAATATTTAACTTTTTTTGTAACATTGTTTTTTTAAAGTTAGATGGATAATAAAACAAAGCACAAGAAAATTGGTATGTGGCTGTGCTTAATTGTATGCTAGATTCATTTATGAAAGCCTTATGATATGCATATTTTTTTGCTATCTCAGCACATGAGAAAAAAAAGGTTTTTATGCAAATTACCAACATTTGAAAGATGATATGCTAATTTCTTGTTTTTTTTGTGGTATAAATCACATTCCTGAGTTATTATATCCATATATTTGGAGGTTCACATGCTATGTTGTAATTAAAACTCACAAATATACGCTAATTTGCCCTGATGAGAACCAATATCTGTCAGGTGTAAGAACAGACAGGTTCAAAACTTTGAAATAAGGAAAAAACATATTTATAATTTAACTTTTTCTAAAACTTCTTCAGATTATTGAAATATCTATCATTTACCAATATTTAAAAAGAAAAGTATATGTTCCTGAGTAAATCTTTGAGTTTTTCTTGTCTGAATACCTGTCTAAAAATTGTTAAATTAGAATATATATATATTTATTTTTCAAACATTTCTTAAATTGTAATAAAAGTATTCCAATGTTTTCTTCTTATTTTCAAAAGCATACGAAAACATTAACGTTCTAGATTAAAACTTATATACATGGATTTTAATATGTTCTTTTTACCCAGCTATATTATATAATAAAACAAGGCGTCTGGACAGTGCTAGGAAGGTTCACGAAAGATATTTTGACCTTTATCTCAAACAAGTTTAATCCACTCTGTTTGAAATTTTGAAGCATTCTAAAAAGGCATATTGACTAAACATGTTTTAATTTACAACTAAATCGGAAGAGTTCATTACAATGTTACAAACAAATATATATGTATAAAAATCCATTTCTCAATGAGGGACATTAATGATAATTATATTATCTCCCTTGTCAGATAAAGACCAAGGAAGACCAAATAGTTGGTAGGTCCTTTTAGTTGGAATCCTTTGACTTTATCGCTATTTCGCAATGAGATATTGCAATTACTCTGTACACATTAATCATAAATGTGTTAATTAAAGTGATGAATCAAAAAAGAAAATTTACATAGCAGTGTTTAAAGAAAACAAATGTGGAATCACTAATCAATCTAATAACAGTTGGCCAAGAAAATGCAATTATAAGTGCACCATCCAGTGCAAAGAAACCAATGATAAAAACAGAGGAAACCAAATGATAGGACCTAGCTAGATGTAGAGAGTATTAAAGGGAGATAATTGACCGATGTCTCCAATTTAGTACATCCCTAAATGTCAGTCTACATATTATGTAGTCATAGGTGCATAATTTGACAAGTTTTTATTCGCAAATCGGCATTTTGCCTTTGGACATTTACAAATAGTATAACTGATGATATGGTCAAGACACACTCGTTTATGCAGTTGACGACGGGGCCACATACAATTAGATGGGCTAAAGTTCTAGTAGTTCTTACTGGACTGTTCAGTAATATATTTACATATGAATGTAAACTATTCATTTTGTTAAGTACATTGCAAAAATTGTGTAAACATAGCATATGAAAGTGTCTGTATGGAGTAAAGTATTATGTTAAAGGGTAATACGAGACAAAGGTATCAATGCAATAGCAACCGATGGTAGAAAATAGCGTTGTTCAAATTCTTCTAAAATCATTTCCTCAAACATAATCCAGGATAAATACAACATGTACTATGACACCCTATGCAGCAGACGACTCTTAAAAACTTGAGAAATTGTTCTACACAAGTAAGATTTCAAAAGCTTAAATATTGAGATTTTATTTTGGTGTACACTATTTGTTTAGCCAACATACACACACACACACACACACACACGCAGGCAGACAGACATACAGACAGACAGAACGACAGACAGAACAACAGACAGAACGACAGACAGACAGACATGCAGGCAGGCAGACAGACAACCCCCCCGTAACTGCGACTTGTCTTATATGTAATATAAACTTACATATATACATAAACATAAAGACATAAATACAGATAGACATAAATTCAGATACGCATAAATTCGAGACACATGAATAAATGCAGATACACATACATAGTTATAGACATACATAATGATAGACACACGATGATAGACATATAGGATGGTAGACATAACTTATGTTAGACATACATAAACAGATAGAATCACAAACGCATAGACAGATACACATACATATTGACATACACATGTATATACATGCATACAGAAATACAGGCAGATTGACAGTTAAACCAACAGATAGACGAAGAGATAGCGGACGTACATATATACATAAACATGAATACATAATGCAGATAGATATACACTCAGATGAACATAACTTTAGAGACACATGAATAAATGCAGTTATACATACATAGTGATAGACACACATAATGATAGACACACGAATATAGGAAAACATGATGATAGGCATACATAGACAGATAGACATATAAATACATAGACAGATAGACTTACACACACATAGACAGATAAACATACATATTGACATACACACGCATATACATGCATACAGACATACAGGCAGATTGGCAGTTACACCAGCAGATGGACGGAGAGATAGACGCACATATACATATATATATATATACATAAACATAAAGACATAACTTATGTTAGACATACATAAACAGATAGAAACACAAACGCATAGACAGATACACATACATATTGACATACACACGTATATACATGCATACCGAAATACAGGCAGATTGACAGTTAAACCAACAGATAGACGAAGAGATAGCGGACATACATATATACATAAACATGAATACATAATGCAGATAGATATACACTCAGATGAACATAACTTTAGAGACACATGAATAAATGCAGTTATACATACATAGTGATAGACATACATAATGCTAGACACACGAATATAGGAAAACATGATGATAGGCATACATAGACAGATAGACATATAAATACATAGACAGATAGACTTACACACACATAGACAGATAAGCATACATATTGACATACACACGCATATACATGCATACAGACATACAGGCAGATTGGCAGTTACACCAGCAGATGGACGGAGAGATAGACGCACATATACATATATATATATATATACATAAACATAAAGACATAAATACAGATAGACATACACTCAGATAGACATAAATCTAGATAAGCATAAATTCAGAGACACACGAATAAATGCAGATATACATACATAGTGATAGACATACCTAATGATAGACACACGATGATATACATACATGCTGATAGGCATACATAGACAGATAGACATACAAATGCATAAACATATATACTTACAAACGCATAGACAGATACAAATATAGATTGACATGCACAGGTATATACATGCATAAAAACATACAGGCAGACTGACAGTTACACCAACAGATTGACGAAGAGATAGACGGACATACATATAAACACAAGCCGGTAGGCGACGTGGGATTCTCTTTAATGATTTTCGCCTTTGCATATTTTGCAAACTACCGGATCTAGCTTGGAAACCCGAGGTCGGAGGTCAATCACTTAAGGAAACTTATTGTAGCTCTTGAATATCTCTATCAGATGGTGCAATCAATACGCTATCGATTACTACCACTATATAAAAAAAAGATATATTCTCGAAGTATCTATAACCGAAAACTCAGCTCTCCGCATTTAAAACTGCAGAGGGAAGATAGAAAAATGGTTTTGGTTCTTAAAAACGTTTTTTTGCTAACTGCATAGCAACGGGTCAATCCTTAGCAATGAAACTCAAACGCGCACACCCTGAGCCCCTATAGCACCTGTTTACCAAGTTCGATCGGAATCGGCCAGTTGGGCTGTGGAGCGTCGGTTTACAAGCAACTGGACACACACACAGACAGACAGACGGAAAAGCATGGCAATAAGGGATAGCTAGCGAATCCCAATAAACATAAAGACATAAATACTGATAGACATAAATTCAGAGAAGCATACATTTAGAGACACATGCATACATGCAGATATACATACATAGTGATAGACATACATGATGATATAGACACGATGATAGGCATGGATAGACAGATATACATATACATACAGAGACAGATATATACTTACAAACGCATAGACAGATATACACATACACATTGACATACACACGTATATACATGCATACAGACATACAGGCAGATTGACACTTACACCAACAGATAGACGGAGAGATAGACGGACATACATATATACATAAACAAAGAAACATAAATACAGTTAGACATACACTCAGATAGACATAAATTCAAATACACATACATTTAGAGACACATGCACACATGATGGTAGACATACATTCATGATCATAGACATACCTAGACAGATAAACATACACATGCATAGACAGATAGACATACACACACATAGACAGCTAAACATACACATGCATACAGGCATATTGAGCGTTACACAGTCAGAGAGAGAGAGAGAGAGAGAGAGAGAGAGAGAGAGAGAGAGAGAGAGAGAGAGAGAGAGAGAGAGAGAGAGAGAGAGAGAGATATGAGTTATGGTATGCACATGTATATTGTCAATCTGTTGAAGATCAATCCTATATGAATAAAGGTTCTGTTCTATGCTATGTCTGGTATGTAGTTTGTGTATGCCCTATGCATTTATATATTGCATTATGAATAAACGGTTATGTTCTGTTCTGTTCCATTATATATCACAGAAACCCAGACAGAGGTTTAGCATTAAACCAATTGTCGTATGATATGTTTCGTATGCACATGCATAATGTAAATATTTTCCAGATGAACCATATATGAACAAAACGAATGTTTGTCGCAAAGCATCAAAGAAAAAGAACATTTAAATCCACATAAAATAGAAATATTTAATCTGTAGTCCGTAATGCTGATATCGGTATTTGAAGATATAAGTTTTGTGTATGATACTTAACCTGGCAGAGTCTGTGTTTTAAGTGAATGAGATGATTTAAATTTAACTAATCATGAAAAGTAACATATAATACTAAAGATAAATGGACAAGCGGTTATGATAAATTTCAATTTGTACGAAAAACAATCAACTATTTGTATTGAACACACGCCATGTTATGATAATGTTTTGTCAAATAATGATGACACTCAGAAATCTGTTTTTGATTTGTATCGGTAAGTCATGATAGTGGATAAGGGTTTAACCATTTCCCACATAAAACAAATATGCAGCAGACGACTTTGAAATTATCAAGTACAAAATAAAAGTGATCACTGCTAGAATCAATATCAACTCCTCTGATTAACTCCACCTCGTCTTATATTG
>JASEVX010000013.1:16369966-16494966 GCA_031761405.1 Serripes groenlandicus | reverse complement strand
AAACATTAAGCTTATATATGCTTTGGTTAGATTGTGTGACGCAATGTTATGTGTTTTGCCTTAATCCTTTCCCAACTGCAGACGCTTTCTGACGCATATGTAGCAAACGACTTTTGGAATGTTTTTAACTCGATGTATTAAATGTATTTTTATTTATATAGGTTTCCGATTTTAATGCCAAATTGGATTCAAAGTCGTCTGCTGCAATTTTGTTACATCTGGGAAGGGGGTAACTTTTGCAGATAAATGGGGGAAAACCTTGATACTGATCAGCAATTGGACTTCGAGTCGCCATATAAAATAGAGTTATTTCCTCGATTCAAACTTAAAACCTCTTGATTTGAGGATAAATACATCCTTCGGATCTGGAGCGCTGCTGCTGTGACAGACAGCAGCCTTTAATAAATATTCAACTTATTCCAACCTGCAAGAATCTACAACAGATGACGTCGCAAACATCTACAGCATGGTAAACCTAGCACTGATCTTTTGATTATTGAATAGAGTTTACAAAAATGTGACATAAAATAAATGTTTCAACAGTTTCTCCATTTGCCACAATTTTTTTAGAAATCGTCTGCTACAGAGGCGCCAGCAAGCGTCTTTATGTTGGAAGGTTAAATTAAATGCAGAAAGGCGTCCCATGGACAAGTGATTCGTGATTCTATTTCACACAAAGATTATAATAGAATGTATTTTCGTTTATTAGCTTTCATAACATTCGTTAATACACCTTACATGTACGTAGTAGCTGCTTAACGAGAAAGCATATGTAGCAGACGACACTTGAAACAGGTAGACAAAAGACAAAAAATCGACATAATCTAGACTAGGGAAAGGACCCGAGAGTGATTCATATCAGCGTATGTATGTTCAACACTCTGTCAGCACCGAATGTCATAACGAATACTATTCCATGTTAAATATCGGACGATAGCATTGTTCATGTATCAAAAGTTTAACACTATTTTCATAACTATAATTTAAGAAAACGGATTCTGAAAATGTTAAGGTAAAAACGTTCTCCATATATTATTTCACGGATTTAATTCAGAAAGACAAAAAAGGTATGTTAATATTTAGTAACTTAATACACACCTTAGGCAACACTGAATGTAATTATCTGGATGCACTGAAGACGTGTTTGTTTACCAGACCTCTAACCCTCGTTTTATTGGGTTTATATGCCGATTTCAACTTTAGTTCAGTTATATCGCGGCGACAGTTCACATATTCATGATCCCTGGGCTAACATACAGGTATTAGGCTAGGAAATGTGACTTCCAAAAATGCATTCCAACGCTCCCCGAGGCTTAACCAGTCGGCCACGGCGGATTCCTTATAAACATAAAAGGCAAGACTGAATGTTATTATCTGGACGCATTGAAGACGTGTTTTTATACAGATGTGAAACCATCGTGGATTAAGGAGAACTTGTTCATCTAGAGCAATATCTCGTGTTTTCCCCATACAAAGTTTGTATAATACCGCTTGCTGTAGACACGTCAATTGTCGACTATATAAAGGCAAGGGTTAACCTGTTCCCACACACATTCACTCTCTGACGCCTCTGCAGCAGAAGATTTTTTCAAAACATTGTGATCATAGGGGAAATTGCTCGAGATGAGCAATATCTCCCATTGCAACATTGTTTTAAATCTATTCAACACTTATACTATTATATGTACAGAGTGTCAATATTTTTGCCTAGATGTTTGCATATTCATCTGCTGCAGATGGGGTGCGCGTGGAAAGGGTCAAAGAACATAAATGTGTCAAGGATACATCATATGATCCAGTCTCTATGTAATTGCTTCTATCTTAAATGGCTCTGGCTTTGTTAAATGCAGACGTTGTTCAGGTATATGCAGAAGAAGACTTTTAAAACATGTTGGAACAACACGAAATTAAACATAATCATGTCCAGGAAACGGATACGAGAGTGAGACATAGCAGCATTCTATGAAAATGACCATTAATAGAACGTTATCACGGCTTTAACCCTTTTTCACATACAAACGCTTTCTGATGCCTTTGTAGCAGACGACAATTGAAAACAATGTGACAAAAGATGAAATTCCTCAAAACGAGCAAGTTCCCCTTTTCCCACAATATTTAAACTTGATTAGGTTTTATTTACAGACATTTTTCACACTCGTCTGCTATAGACACGTCACTTGCGGACAGAATAATGGAAAGGGACAAACAGCACCTGCCTGCCAAGGACATAAACACATCCTGTAACCTAATATCTATGTAATTTTATCTATGTAATACGTCCGGCTTTTCAAGGAGTTAAACACAAATAAGCCGTGTCTAGCGATTTGGGCTCTTAGTGCACAATCTTACCAGTGACTTCACTTTTGGTTAAAATGTTGTATAGACATACAACCTTTTACACAAACAATAAATCTGTAGCTTAAGACTTTGAAAGCATGTGGTGAACAAATTCGAAATTCTCTTTCTATAAACGTTTAGTTTTAGAATACAGTTGAAATCATTATTGCAAAAAGTAATTTTATCTTTTGTCAAAGGGTTTTCAAAAGTCGTTTGGTGCAGAGGCTTCAAATTATGCCAAAGATTTAATTAATGTGTTTATAAAGAAAATAGAAGCCTAGACCCACTAGCTGTACACCAATGTTATCTAAAAGGATTTCACGTCGGAATGTCAATAAGGCCCCAAGTCGCCTGACGCGGTTCATGATAAAGCAGAAATAGACTGCGTGTGCCTAAGCACAAGAAAATCTGTTATGAATTATAATTATAACTGTGACCTTAAGTAAGTAAGTTCGGTAATTAGGATCAATCTTAGAAACGTCTTTTAAATTTAGCGTAAATTCCGTCGATTGTCTGTTTCGAACGTAAACTGTCTGATCAAACTGTGCGTCCATGCAGGCTGATCTGGACCTTTGTTGTTGAGGATGAATGTGGTTTCTTCAGGAGGGCTCGTCGGAGTATTTTTATGGTGGTTCGTATTATATGCACCTGACAATAATTTTGCTTATTTAACATTTATCATTATGCGTATTAACTGTAGTTATTTAATTTAAAACCTAAATTTAAAACAGTCGTATCCGAAACATGAGAATGACAGTGAAATTTAAACGGGTTGTTCATACCGAGCACCTTTGTTGAGCACTGAGGTGTTTGCGCTAGTTTGGCTTTGGGGCCATATAACACCTGTATCATTAAACAGACAGACAGACAGACAGACGGACAGACAGACAGACAGACAGACGGACATACATACAGACATACATACAGCCAGACAGCCAGACAGCCAGACAAACATACAGATAGTGATAGACAGACATAATTATAGACACACATGATGATATACATACATGATGATAGACATATATAGACAGATAAACAGGCAAATACATAGACAGAGAGACTTAAAAACAAATAGACAGATAAACATACACAACCATACAGTTACGCAGTTAGACTTATAGAGAGAGCGAGAGCGAGAGAGAGAGAGAAGGAGAGAGAGAGAGAGAGAGAGAGAGAGAGAGAGAGAGAGAGAGAGAGAGAGAGAGAGAGAGAGAGAGAGAGAGAGAGAGACAGACAGACAGACAGACAGACAGACAGACAGACAGACAGACAGACAGACAGACAGACAGACAGACAGACAGACAGACAGACAGACAGATAGACAGACAGACAGACAGACAGACAGACAGACAGACAGACAGACAGATAGACATACAGAGAGACAGAGAGAGACAGAGACAGAGACAGAGAGACAGAGAGAGACAGAGAGAGACAGAGAGACAGAGAGAGACGAAGAGAGAGAGAGAGACAGAAAAAGATATATATATATATATATATAGAGAGAGATAGAGAGAGAGAGAGAGAGAGAGAGAGAGAGAGAAGGAGAGAGAGAGACATTAATAGAGAGAGAGAGAGAGAGATAGAGAGAGAAGGAGGAGAGAGAGAGAGAGAGAGACAGACAGAGAGACAGAGAGACATAGCGAGAGAGAGAGAGCGAGATAGAGATAGAGAGCGACAGAGACAGAGAGGGAGAGAGAGATAGACAGAGAAAGAGAAAGGGAGAGAGAGGTGAGTTTTCGTATATATATGAATAAATGTTCTGTTCTATTGTTCTGTTCTACTCTATGTCACCCAAACACTGATTGCTATTACACCTAACATCAATAGTAACATCGTGTGGTATATAGTTTGTGAATGCCCTATGTATTTGTATATTATAACATGAAAAAGGGTTCCGTTCTTGTCTGCTCTATTCTATATCACAGAAACCGAGACAGAGGTTTAGCAATTGTCATCGTCTGATATGTTTCGTATGCACATGTATATTGTATTTTTTTTCAAGATGAACCAATTACGAACAAAGCTTATATTATGTTCTGTTCTGTTCTGTTCTGACACAGTGATATGACGGAAACATTGTGACACGAACCACCCTTGAGAAGAAAACCGCCAACCTGTAGTAGTTTGGAAAGTAGCATAACACATCTTTGAAAAAAATGTATAACCTGCCAGTATCATCTGCATGGCCCTTAATATTTAACTAAAGTATCTATACAAGAGAAATTTGATGCAACGCATCAATGTCTCCGGAAATCCATACTGCAGTTTTGTATAACACTTACATTATAGTAGTTGAAAAAACAGTTATCAACCGAGGGGCATATTGGAACATCACGGGTGGGGGTCAAGTGAAAATGTATCATAACTTGCATTTTTTTGTCAACGAAGTGAATGTCCCTCATTGAACTATAATTGAAGCATTCCATTGTTTATGACCAATCTCCATTCTAAGGTAGGTTGACCCTATTAAAGTCAACATTGGAAACCATTGCAGCAATCTAATTTTAAAGCAATTAGAAAATGGTTAAATCGCTAAAGACATGAGTTTTCTCTTTTTCTCAAAATGATTTCAGCTTGGCATCCTAGAATGCCAAGATGTGCTTATATTGCTCACCTGGCTACCATAGCCTATGATAAAAGGTTACCATACAAGCTGAAGTTTCTTAATTTTTTTACCAATAAATGGTTTCAAATCTGCTCTAACTAGATCAATTAGATGGAATTGTTTTACATAGGTGCTTAAATATTAACATCAAATGCCTCTAGTTATAAGTTAAGTGTGACACAAGCTTTGGAAGGAGAGGGAGAAGTATATTCTCCTTCCAGTTTATCAGAAGTATGATAACAACAAGAGGCCCAAGATGGCCGTTATCGCTCCACTGCCATTACATCTCCAAACAGCCCCGCCCCCTGGTTGCCATGTTTTTGACTAATCAACATGGCTTGAAGGAATCTGATAGAGGGTCACCCTAAGAACATTTCTACAAATTAATTTGAAAATCAGCCCAACACTTTCGGAGAAGAAGATTTTTTAATTTTTCACTATAGCCATATTATAAAGCAAAAATAGCCCCGTCCCCTGGCAGCCATAGTTTTCGACCAAACAACTTGGCTCGAAGGAATCTGAAAGAAGGTCACCCAAGCAACATTTCTACACAATTATTTGAAAATCGGCTTTATACCTACGGAGGAGAAGAAGATTTTTCTAAGTTTTCACTATTTTTTTCTTTCGGTTTCCATAGAAACCAGAATTTTGCATGGATCCCAAACAGTTTGAGGAACGTAGGAGAAGACATTGAGAGGATGCTTCCTATGAAGTTTCATCCTAATTGGCCAAGTGGTTAGGTAGGAGAAATCGTTTGAAGCAAAACGTTTACGGACGGACGGATGGACGCACGCACGAATTCAGACGTGCCTACGAATGGACACTTGTTGGGTATTTTCCTTTGATGTTTCCTTGTTGGGTAGTACCCAACAAGGGTACGGTTTATTCCGTAATTATCACCCTTTTACGGAATAAATAGCATTAATATGCTATGTAGGTACCCATTAGAAAATTATAAAAAAAAAACTTATCAAAGTGTCTTATAAGGATGGTGGCTGGGCTTTAGGATATGGACAGTACCCAACAAGTGTCCATTCGTGAGTGCAGGACAGACAATACCCATGACGTACGTTCGACTGGCTTTCAGCCAGTGGAGCTAACAACGGGAGTATATAAACAAAAAATACGAAGTAATTTTACAAAGTTTAAAGATATTTATGATCAAAATTGAGCATTTATGAAAATAAAAGAAAAAGTTCACATATATTGTCTGAATAAACAAACTGTATGGGGGAACGTTTTAAGTTTAGAAATACAACAGAATTTTATAAATAGGCAAAAACTTCGGCTAATTTTGGGGTCGTAAACGCGTAGCCTAGGAAGTTTGGGAAAAGTGAACTTTTTTCTGAGCTGTGATGAATTGGGTCAGGGCCGTAAACCAAACTATCAAAAACAGCGTAGCCTAGACAGTTGGGGAAAAGTTATTAAATACAAATTAAATGTGTATAATGTTTTGTAATAACAGTAGAAGACAAACGTAATTTGTATCTTGTTGTTTCTTAAATCAGTTAATACAATTTATTGATTCATAAAGGTTGTGTTTTTCAAACATACAAAAGAGTTATTCTTAACAATAATAATGTTGGTTGCTCCCTTTTCGATTACGTCACCCCATGGTACAAAATTAAAACCTATCCCATACTGACGCCGCGCTTCCATGCGGCGTCAATAAATGAGACCAACCTTCGAAGTATAATATCAGCTAAACGGATAAATTTCATTGAAATTGTTGTATAATTTCAAACTTAATTTCGAACATAAACTGAACCCTACAACATGTTAATTTATTGTAATTATTTCCTTCCTTTTTTATATTGAAAATAACAAACTACTCATGCTTTAAAATGATTTAATGATGAGCGCCCTTGTGTCAATGATGCATAACAATATGCAGAACGCAGGCAAATTGTCAAGGACGAAATAATTTTGTACGAAAGACCCGATTCGTGAACCATTCTTCTACACAGAGTTGTCGTTATCACACTCATTATAGGCAGTGAGTGTTCATTCGAAGTCACATTTCTATTAAAACCAGTTTTATCTCAGTGTGTTGTTTTCTATATTTGTTTCGAACCAAATAAGCATCTTAAATCACCTATAATTAACTGTGTGTAAGTGAGTGTAAAGAACGGCTCTCTGCAAAGTAGATTGATTTACGCGGTCGTTATTCTAGTCACGTGATCAGCAGTTTTAGCTTAGAAACAGTTCATATATTAGATATACATGGATGAACATTATTAAATAAATTCTTCACAAATCAAGACATCTCTTTGAACAGGCTTACAGTTAACCCGACACCTTGTTAACCCGATACCTTTTTTAGATTCGCCGACACCTCAATGACAAAATTCGAGTCGAGCCGACACCTCATTCAAAACAAGGAGTACCGTCGACAATGAAGGATTGTTGAAATTTATTTTCGGACGTTATTTATAGCTTCTTTGAGTTTGAATTTCAACTCCTTACACACGATGTGGGGCCGATTTAGACAAGTTAAGAATCAAATTGTCTTACAAGGGTCTTAGCCAAACCATCGGAGGTATAGATCGACCAGTGATAAATCCACAAATTATTGTTGTTTAAAGAATGAGTAATACTCTTTATTTACATCTCATCATTGTACATACAATATAACATGTACAATATAAAATGACAATGACAATGACAAATATTTTATTGAAAGTAATTAGGCCACCGGCCCATAGTACGAAGCATTATATTTAACAAATATTATATAACTGAGAATGATGTCCTTATCATGTTTTCATTAACATATATATGAAATATGAAAGTTTTTTTATGATATCAGGATTGTCGTTTTGAAGCAATGTATAAACAAAATCATCAATGTTGGTGTCACCTACATACCAATCAAATAAAAATACAGTTCTTAATTGATCAAACTTTTGGCATTGAAATAACACATGAAATTCACATTCAATAGTGTTTTTCTTTAACTTTTGAAAACAGTAAACGCATATCCTTAGTTCACGATCAATATTATTGTGACGACCAGTTTCGATGCCAAATTTGTGGTTCGAGCAACGGAATTTAGCAAGAGCTATTCTATATTTGTCAATCAACAGATATCTTTCAGTATTTAGCAGAGATTTATAGTGTTTGTAATGATGGCAACGACCAGATGCGTTAATTTGTACATGCCAGTTTTGTTTGAAACAGTCTATCAAGCGCTGTATAAAACATTTGACAAAATGGTTGGCGTTTCCAACGTCCTGTGCAATCCAAACATAGCCAAAACCATAGAGAAAAAGTAAGTTTTTGACGTAAGTACTCCAGGTTCTTCGTCCAACATCATCCAAGGATTTTTGCATTAAATAACAATTTCGAGGATATCTGTTATTTGGCATTACTAACAAACGACACCAACATTTGATACAGTAAGAATAATAATCAATATAAATAGGATATCTACCACATTCTCCCAATGCTACCATGTTATTTGTTTTACTATTTAGTTTTAGATATCTTTTACAAAAATCAAAGTGGACAGATTCTACGACTTCTGAATATGTATGGCCCCATACTTGCGCTCCGTAGCACAATATTGGTTTTATCATCGAGTCAAACAACTTAAAAAGATCTTTACAAGGAAAATAACCAAATGCTCTCTGATATTTATAAATAGAAAAAGTAGCTTTCCTGGCTTGAGCTGCGAGCTTTTGTTGAGCTGAAAACCAGGACAGCATAGGGGTGAAGATCAAACCCAAATATTTGTAATGTGATGATATTCTGATTTGTTCTTCACCCAAAAACCATTTTTCATTATTTCTTAGTGGGCCACCATTTCTGAAAACAATGATTTCTGTCTTTTCAAGATTAATTTCCATACCTGTGTCAATGCAGAATTGGTTTATAACATTAAGTTGTTTCTGTAAATTAACGACAGTATCTGAGCAGTTGGCAATATCATCTGCAAACATTAAACAGATCATATCGGGAATATTTTCTGTAACAAATATACCGTTGATATTACCCTCTCTTAACCTTGTACAGAGTTGGTTGATAAAGAGTGAGGAAATTGTTGTGCTACTTGTGTCTCCTTGTCTAGTCCCTATATGACATTTGAAAAACTCGGTTATACCGGCGTTAGTTTTGACACAGGAAGTGATATTTGAATACATTGCTAATAACACATTAAAAAAGTGTCCGTGTATACCTATATTTCTAAGACATTCAAACAACTTGTAATGGTTTATTTTATCGAATGCTTTGCAAAAATCAACGTAAAGACAATAAAATCGGCCTCCTTTTTTTGATAAGTATGTTTGTATAACTGCCTGTAATGAATAAATGTTATCAGCTGTTGAATAATTTCTTCTAAACCCAGATTGAGCTTCGTCAATCGTATGATGTTCTTCCGCCCAGTGATATAATCTATTGTTAATGATGCTTGAAAATATTTTATACATTGTTGTAGTAATCGATATGCCTCGATAATTACTTGGGTTATTCTTACTTCCCGATTTGAAGATTGGGCATACAATTGATTGTGACCATGATTTAGGGAATACACCCGTTATAAGTATATTATTGAATAGTTTATGAAAAATTGGTAGAATGTCGGTAATAGTATGTTTATAAAATTCTGCACCAATGCCATCAATTCCAGTTGATTTATGACGTTTTCAATTTCTAAAATACTTATTTCTTTATTTAAATCATTGCAATCTTGATTTGCTTCATGTCTGTTGTTTTCAAATTGAAGTGGTTGTGCACTACTATCATACAGGAGCGTACTAAAGTGGTTATACATTGTTGAGAGATCAACTGGCATTATTTCATGAGGTTTTAATATTATTGAATGATTACACTTAACAAGATTCCAAAATTTCTTTGGATTTGTCATACTTTGAATTAATTTAAGTCTTTGTTGCTTTTCATAGTTTAATTGTTTTTTCTTTCATAAGGCTTTAAACTTATTTCTAGCTATTATGTATGTTTTATAGTCATTATCAACATTAGATTTTCGAAACTCTTGTAGAAACTTATATTTGGCATATTTAAGCTCAGCACATTGATTATCCCACTAAAGTGGTTGATTGTTTACTTTGCTAGTAAAAACTTGCATGTATTTAGCTGATCTACGATAAAGGGAGATAATACAATTTACTGCTTCATCAATGTTACTATTCATTAGATCAAGAATACAATTTTCGTTACTTATTAGCTCCCTTAAAAACGAATCACAGAAATGGTCTGAGCAGTTCTCACGCCAATGTAGCTTTCTAAAGTTTGTAGTTGTCTGACATATATGTTGATCATTTAATGGAATTTCGTTTTCAGATGTTTTCAATAAAGAGAAGTTACATATAACAGGGTAATGATCAGAGTCATCCCGGTCTCCAATCGCGAAGTATGAAACATATTTGAATATATCTGTGTTCGTTATGAAATAATCTACAACACTTCTACCATCATTTGAAAGACATGTATAATTTCCCTCATTATCATCCAAGAGCCGACCGTTCATGATGTGCATATCGTGTGATCTACAAAAGTCTGTTAAAGATTTACCAAAATTGTTAAACCTGTAACAGTCCTTGTTATTTATTGGCATATCAAAAGAGTCTGCAGTATAATCCACGTCGCCACCAAACACATAGAAAATGCCGTCATTTCGTATATAATCAATCAGATCTTCCGTTCTAGCATTGAGATCACCAGCAATGACTACATGCGCTGATGGATACATGTACTTTAATTCATGAAATTTGTCTTGCATCTGAAGTATTCCATTTGGTTCTGACACATTATCATAAATAGTCGACCTCTCCGGTGAGACATATAAGAAATAAAAAATTACATCATTAACATCATACAGAGAAGAAAAATTACAGTGTAATACAATACTATCATCCCAATCAGCACATATTCGAGTAATCAAATTGAGATCAACTAATCTATTAGATATAAATACATTTACACCACCACTATTTCGAATAGCTTGTGGATTTTTAACTCTGACCTTATCAAAATGAGTAAAACCATCTAAAAAATTATCAAATTCTTTGGACAGTTTACTCCAAGTTTCACACAAGAAGATTATATCAAAATCCGACAAGTACTCGATTAAATCTATATTATTTACATATTTATTTAAACCTTGTACATTCCATGTGACAATTCTAAAAATATCTCCCGGGCCTCGGCCTGAATCCTATGGTACCCGCTCGTTTGTCAGTGGTTCTTGAGAGAGGCGTGGTTCATTTGTAGGTTCATTTGTATTCACGTGTCGATTGCCCTCGTTTTCGATATCCAATGAATGTCCGCCAATTCGACCTCTACCTTCTGTGAAAGCACGGGAATTTTGTCGTCTACTACGTTGTCCTATGTAAACAGATGATTGTGTAGTATCATCGTATTTGTAAATAGAGTCATTTATAATGAGTTTGTCAAACTGAACTACAGAATAGTTACCTTTCTCTCTCTCCTGTATCATGATTTTTCCAAGTTCTCGTCTAGCTGTTTTCACCCGCTCTGTATAATCTGGCTGTATAGAAAAGCCACAATCACCCTTCAACAACTCTCTTTCCTTTTCTAGAATAAATGTACAGTCTTTATATTTATTAAATTTGACAATAATAGGACACCTTACGGTATTTCGAGACTTTACCCAGTGGGCGCGTTCAATTTCAACCGATTCTAACTCTGGAGAGTCTAAATTTACTTTAATAAAGTCTCTGACTTTGTTTTCCGTTACACTCCATTGTTTATTTGTTGTCCCGTGTATACCATGAAATAACAAGTTATTACGTCTTGATTGTCCTTCAAGATAATCAAACTTCTGTTCTATTGATTTCAGTTGATGTCTTATGTTTTGGTTTTCTTCCTTCAAAGTGAAGTTTTCATCTTTCAATTCCTGAATAGAAGTAATAATACTGGTCATTTTATCACTGACACCAGCTATGTCACTTACTAAACGTTTTGTTTATCCAGGTCCGCTTTCATAGTGTTCATAAACGTAAATATATCTTGATCATTATGTCTCCCCCATTACATGGGGGTGACATATTGTTTTTGCCCGTTCCGTCCGTCCTTCCATCCTTCCGTCTGTCACACTTGTTTCCGCTCAATAACTGAAGAACGCTTGGGCGTAGGAACTTCATAGTTAGTATGCAGGTTGGTCATGACCAGTAGCTGACCTCTATTGATTTTGATAACATAAGGTCAAAGGTCAAGGTCATGGTGACCTTGTGAGGTAAAAAATGGTTTCCGCTCAATAACTGAAGAACGCTTTAGTTGAGGAACTCCATACTTGGTATGCAGGTTAGCCATGCCTAGTAAAAGACCCCTATTGATTTTGAGGTCAGTACATCTAAAGTCAAGGTCACAGTGACCATGAGCTTGAAAGGTCACAGTGACAATGAGCTGATAAATAGTTTTTGCTTGAGCCCAGGAACTTCATACTTGATGTGCAGGTTGGTCACCACCAGCAAATGACCCCTATTAATTTTAAGGTCACTACGTCAAAGGTCAAGGTCACAGTGGTCAAGGTCACATCCGTCACACTTGTTTCCGCTCAATAACTGAAGAACGCTTGGGTATAGGAACTTCATACTTGGTATGCAGGTTGGTCATGACCAGTAGATGACTCCTATTGATTTCGATGTCAGAAGGTCAAAGGTCAAGGTCATGGTGACCTTGTGAGGTAAAAAATGGTTTCCGCTCAATAACTGAAGAACGCTTGGGCAGAGGAACTCCATACTGGGTATGCAGGTTGGCCATGCCCAGTAGAAGAACCTTATACTTTTGAGGTCAAAGTCAAGGTCACAGTGACCTTGAGCTTAAAGGTCACAGTGACAATGAGCTGAAACATTGTTTTTGCTTAATAACTGTAGAATGATTTGGCCATGGAAGTTAATACTTGGTGTGCAGGTTGGTCACCACCAGTAGATGACCCCTATTGATTTTGAGGTCACTAGCTTAAAGGTCAAGGTCATGATAACCTTCAGCTGAAAAATGGTTTCCTCTCAATAACTAAAGAATGCTTATGTTGAGGAACTTCATACCTGGTGTGCAGGTTGGTCCTAAGCAGTAAATGACCTTTATTGAATTTGTTTGATTTTGAGGTCACAAGGTCAAATGTCGAAGGTCACGGTAACCTTCAGCTGAAAAATGTGTTTTACTAAATAACTCAAGAACGCTTATACCTAGGAACTTCATACTTGGTGTGCAGCTTGGTCCTAACCTGTAGATGACCCATATTGAGTTTGATGTCAGTAGGTCAAAGGTCAAGGTTGCGGTGACTTTTGGCTGAAAAATGGTTTCCGCTCAATAACTGAAGATTGCTTGGGCCCAGGAACTTCATACTTGGTGTGCAGGTTGGTCACCAGCAGCAAATGACCCCCATTGATTTTGAGGTCACTAGGTCAAAGACCAAGGTCATGGTAACCCTCAGCTGAAAAATGGTTTCCGCTCAATAACTGAGGATTGTCACTGTTACTTCATCTCCAGTCCAAAACTAAAAAATTCATCTCTATCATTTCTTTTCCTCCCCTACGACCACACAAATGGGGAGACAAGCGCTTTTTCAAAAAAGCAATCTCTAGTTATTATTGTTTTTATTGGAATGACCTTGACCTTGACATTGGGGCTGATCTGGACCCTAAGTAAAATACTGGTTAATTGATTCTCGTCTCGGTTGTAATGGTTGCGATGGCTGGGAGTGTGATGATACAGTGCGTTGTCTCGTTGTAGCGCCTGTTGGCTCACTATCAACACCCTTGGCTCTAGGTTGTTTCGTTGGACCCGGGTTCACCTCCACGTCACCACTCAATAAGACCAGCATGGCAAGACACAAAGTTAGTCTCAATGTCTTAGATAACATACCTTTAGACAAACATACCGTCTTCCCTATGGTTCTTGACTTTAGCGGTTGAAAAAAAAGTCCAATACGGCCACGTCATGTGCTTATATCAACCCCCATTTTATTTTTCGCTCGGTGTTCTCGCTGTAAGAAAAACGCATCCGCCATTTACAAGGGACATCACTCACTACAGAAATATACAATACAACATAAAAGTACAATGCCTCTCCGAAATGGAGTTATAAGAGATGAGTAATTAATAAAAACATAATTCCCTACATTGCATTAAAACGATGTAAGTAATTACAGAAGAATTAAAAAAAAAAAAAAAATCTATTGATATAGAAGGTGTTATCTAGTTAATAATATTTGGCATCTTTGTAAAATATTAAAGCAGGGTTTGACACAAATTCTTATCAAATCTTCATTTATATCTATCATTATCAGACATAGATATACAATTGACATTATAAGCATAGGCTTTGTAGAAAAGATCGCTTATAAAATCATCGCATACCGGGCAATTTAACATAACATGCTTTTCATTTTCTATAAAGTAAGTATCACAAACAGAACAAATCCTAGATTCCGGAGGTAAACCTTCATATCTGCCAGTTTCAATCAGAACGGGGGCAACCCCAAGTCGGAATTTGCAGAAGGCAGAACGGTGTCTCGGCGGTAAGATCATGTTACAAAATTCTTCTATTTGAATATCAGATTTGAATAGTTTATACATTCGCAGTGTATGTCGTTAACGACCAGAAGAACCTACAATAGTGTGTATACGTAATGACCAGCTACTTATATAACTAACATAAGTCTTTTCCTCTACATATTTTGCAAGAACAAAATACAGAGTATGATAGATTAGTGTACATAGATAGATCATTCTTATCAAAATAACTATTGACATTACAGTACCAGTTACGGCAAGAGCTAGATACTTTATTGTTTGCCCAGAGTGCTACTCGTTTATTTATCCGGATTGGATCCATACATGATAGCTTTGACCATTTTAAGGAAATGTATTTACATTGTCGGACTATTTTGGGTTTTCAAATCATTTCTCCTGTCAATCCAGCATTGGGTTTGTATTTGCCAACTCATAGAAAGAATATTATGGCTCTTCTATGTACTGCTTCTATACAAGAGTATGATCAATACCCCCATAGAGGAACACTTGAGTTAATATCAGGCCAGACGATAGAGTCATATAATTTCGTATAAACATCAAATGGTACTCCTCCAATAGTTTTACACTTAGCAATAAGTAAACCTAATGCACAACTGGCACTCTGAGAAACAGCTTTAACAGTTATATGAGTGTGCCGTCAATTAACCACACTGCACACATTGCTATTCAATTAAGAAGGTGTTACAATTACATTGTGTTATCGCTGTTCTGTTTTATCAATTGGACGATTTGTCTGTAATTTGTCTAAAATGGTAATTAGATATAAAATTATAACTTGCAATTATATAGCTGAACAAAATATTTGTCAGGCGTTTTTCGTGTGAAATGATTTGAAATTCAAACTTAAAGAAGCTGTAAATAACGTCCGGAAAATAAATGTATACGGTAAAATATAGGGAGGTGTCAGGACGACCGAATTTCACACAGGAAATTAATATAGGGTGTCGGTCGACGAAATAATGTCGGCCTAACTGGGTGACGGTATTGCTAGGTGTCGGGTTGACTTGTATTCCTTTGAACATGAAAAATAACATTCAGTAAGTTAAAATTGCTATTAAAAGAAGAATTCGACGATATTTTTATCTCGATATTGACACATAACATAACATAACATTTATTTCATTTTAGATGTGTCTAACTTAGTGTTTTTAAAAGACGCAATTGTAATATGTTCAAGATATTAAAATTTGTTTTTTCCTTATAACAACTCGTCCCCCCATGTCATTTCAGAAAAGCTATTAAAAATATAAGTCGCGGGCTTCTGCCCGGCGACTAATAAACATTAATTAAGTAGAAAGTACACCAGTGTGATACCCAAATGGGTTGTTTTGGCATTTGATGGTAGAAGAAACTCTCCTCTATCCAACCATACCATATATCGGTTTGGCTAAGATAACTATATTCAAGAAAAAACACCAGTGGCCATTCGCATATTTTGCCATACCGGTCTCACACGAGTACTAATTAACTTCAGTGTAAATCGAATTGCAAAACACCCTTGCAAATCTTCATATAAACTTCAATGTCAAATATACAATGTCGGTTGTCTCTCTTGCCTTCCCTGTCTTGCGTACACTTCCATGTATCCATCCTCTACATATAGACATAAAGACACATATACATATATATATTTAGTCTCACATTGCCTTTCATCTTGGACCTCATAGTAGTTGTTTCACTTTGGATGTGAAACGATCAACACTCCGACATAAGCGAGGGTCCACTTCCTCATATTCCATTTATGACACAGAGCGGAAGTGTGTCCATTTTTCGCTTAAATGGGAGACAACTATAACTGACTAAATACTTTTTTCGACCCCAAATTGTGTTGTCAACGTATATTGTTATACCTTTTATACGTTGTAAAACATCGGGGCTCATTTTTATGCATTACATTTTGGGTTTGTATATTTGTATATGTGATAATTCCATACGTGGACGTACGTAAATCGGACCAACACATCCGAATTGTAAATCGGACTAAATATTTAGATTTTATGAGTAAATATAATGTCCGCTTCGGGGCATGCTAAACTAGCCGACTAAATTGAAAAAAAAAAGTGGCGACTGTTTAGTGTCCACTGATACAATATTTCAAATTGACTTTTAAATAAATGTAACACCAAAATTTGGGGTCAAAAAGAGTTTGAAATTTAGTCCCCTGAAACGAATCATAAATCTATTCTCTTTATCAATTGAGAATTCTTTAAACATCCTTCATATTTTGAACATCTGACAAAGACTTATGCATTTATAACTCATTTGAGTTAATTTTGATGATTTTCATTTCATCAAACACTGCTTCCTGTTTGCTTTTTGATATTGAGTGCACCATCAGCATGAACAACCGTGTAAGGAGTGATTTGGTGTACATTAATAATCATATTGACAATGCATGCTTATTAAATGATATAATACATTATGTTGTAAAGTGAACATGTGCTCTAATGACTGCTATATCTCTTACAGAAAGATAAGTACAGTAGAAAGCATTGGTTAACTACAGCTTTGACAACAAACAACTGATTTTGTCGTTCACCGAGACAACAACAAATTGAAAAACCATCTTTCTGGCATGAGTCTGACTATCCTACCCACTTTCGTCCTCGTTAATATTCGTACCTACTTGTCTTTGGTTAAAGCGATGCTTCCTAGCTGTGTTAATAGGCGGATCTAGCCCCTGCATTATACTTCCTTGTGATAACATAGCCTCTCTGACATTTTGACTTTTTATCGCTAAAATAGCAATTGTATGAATTTATTAAAGGCTATTGGGCTAAGTTATCACAGCTAGATGCTTCCAGGCTAGGCTTTTTTAAAATTATTTATATGTATAAAAAAAAAAAAAAAGTGTATGTTTTAGTAACTAAGGAAGGTTATATCTATCTATCTATCTATCTCTCTATAAATTAGGGACTCCAAGGAGTTTAAAGGAACATGGCTATTTAATTTTTGGGAACAAGGGAACATTGCCTGTTACTTTCAGGGAACAAGGGAACACTTGCTTAAAAAAAAAAAAAAAAAATAGGGAACATTGGAATAACACGGAAAGTTACTTTTCGGAAACAAGGGAACATTGGGTCTTATTTTCAGGGAACGAATGAAACGAAAAAAACAACCAACTGCTACAACAGACTGAGTACCGGCAATTAGAAGTCAAAAACCATTTAGTATAGGGATAAAAAATATATATTGCAATGAACGTCAAAGAAATTAAATACCAATTAAACTTGCGTTTCTCTATAAAATTGGTTCACATAAGCAGGGTTTTCCCCGAGGCATTTAAGGCATGTCACATGCCTTTAAGTCAAAATATGCTCTTGCAATATGCCTTTATTTTCAAAGTATATATACTTCTTAAAATATGACATTGTGGTAACTTTATGTTAAGGATTTAATTCACTAATTGGTTTAAACCTATTTATTTTACATTAAATAATAAGGCAATATGTTTTCAAAAGTTATCTGCTGTAAATGCATCAATATGTGTCTACAGGTGGGAAAGGGTAAAATAATCAGGCAATAATATTATGTTTTCAAAATGAAATGAAATAGCACAATTTCTTTTTTTACCGCAATGTTTTCAAAAGTTATCTGCTGTAAATGCATCAATATGACTGTGTCTAAAGGTGGGAAAGGGTTAAATGATCAGGCAATATGTTTTTAAAAGGTATCTGCTGTAAATGCATAATTATGTGTCTGCATGTGGGAAAGGGTAAAATAATCAAGCAATATGTTTTCAAAATAATTGAAATAGCTATTTCTCTTTTTACCACAATGTTTTCAAAAGTTATCTGCTGTAAGCATCAATATGTGTCTGCAGGTGGGAAAGGGTAAACTAATCAGACAATTTTCACAAAACCATTACAATTTTAAAATTATATTTCTGGATATAAAATAATAAAAATTGGCATTTTCATTGGAAGATAAATGCATAAACTGTATTATAACATTAAAATAATAACATTTTAATACATATTAAGGCTGAAATGATGCCTTTAATGCTATCCGGGTTTTCAGTAATTCCCGGATATATGCGGGATTGATCCTGGCCTAATTTCTTTTGGAAAAATGTAAAAAGAAAGTGTGACGGACGGACGCACACAAAAAATAATAATCCTCAAGTGCCTGCCATGCTACGCAGGCGACGCAAACACTGTACGGAACCATGTGGTACGAAACCATCGAAAATCCTTCATATAATGATATATCCAAATAGGATAGCTCTCAATGGTTCTAACTTTATAAAGCCTATGATGTATGTGTTTATTTATGTTTGTTAGCAATGGCAAACTAGCATACATGCTTGACAAGTTTTCTCACGATAAATTTTCTGCACTTACCTCATGTACCTTGATAAAAACCGCCGTTTTACTGGTTACACGCCGGCGCGTTTACCATACGGAAACCTAAACCTGGTACCACATCAATCGTAAATACCGAACTTTAACGGAAACGGTCGATTTTTTACGGGAAATATAATAGGCGGAGCGTAGGCGGGGCTTATTTAAATATAGACTTTTATTTTTAGCGTAAATCAAAAGTTCATAATACAACACTGACATTTGAACAGTTGATATACGCGAAGTGCGGCTATAAACAAACGTTTGTCAATCGCCAAGTGTACTTTTTCTTATTTGAGAATGATAATTTCTGGTTCTAGAAGTGTAAAGATGCGTTTGTTAAACCGGAAAAGTATGGTTTAAAAAGTAAATCTAACATCTACATAATCATTTCGAGATTTGACAAACCTACACATGCAGATATAGACGAGGCTGGATTTTCGACATGCGTTTGTTAAACCGGAAAATTATAGTTGAAAAAGTAAAGTGACCATCATACAAAAGTATTTCTAGTTTTGACACACCTACAAATGCAAATATACAAGGCTGGATTTTTGACACAGGATAGGCTCCATACCAAACTTCCTGCATATGGAAAAGGCACAGCCTCAAAACGAGCACAAAACAGAAACAGAACTTCCACCCTGTATCAGAACATCATTTTGTAGAAATGTTCCTTAAGTGACCCACTATTAGATTCCTTCAAGGGGGCGGGGCTCTTTTGCATCATATGGCTATAGTGAAAACTTCTCCTCCGAAAGTGTCAGACCGATTTCGAAATAATTTTTTAGAAATGTTCCTAGGATGACTCTATCAGATTCTTTCAAGCTATGTTGATTGCTGGAAAACTGTGGCCGCAAGGGGGCGGGGCTTATATGGCTAAAGTGAAAAATAAAACACCCTTATATTGTATTGTGTAAATTATGCATAATTGGCATGTAGTTTGGATATAAAAAACAAATGAGTGTACTATTTGGTTAATATTAACCTCTGTGTTACAGATTTGATTATTAAACATTTCCTTAGTCCAACACAATTGCAACAAACAGCTTTGAAACCATATGCACCTCAATAATGAAATATCAAATTGATGAAGGTATAACTGTGGACAAGAGAAGAAACCCCTTTTACTAAAGGAGAGATGAACATAAAGAACGCTTTACTTTCTTGTCACAGGTGTTTTATAACGAGCACAGCGAGGCCGATTGCGGAGCAATCGGCCTCGCTTTAGCGAGTTATTAGATAACATCTTTAGTCAAGATCAAGATATATATCAGAATTCAATGGTAAATTTAAATCAGTATGGCCTTTTTTCCGGATGTCATTTCATGGGCGACTTTCAGGTTCGCAGCCCACGCTCTGATTGGATATAATTCGAAAATTGAAATATTTTTGTTGATGCATTCGTAAAAGTGTTATGGTTATTCATCATCTCATATTTTTATGACATTTCTTATAAATGATTGGCGTAGATAAATTAAACAAGAACATTTATTGTTTATCTAAGTAGTCCGCAGCGACGAAGGCTTTGTTGTCAAGGAACTGTCTTCAGTGCAACTCGAAATGTTGTGAATGTCATTGTATAACAATATAAAGCCACAAAGGCTTAAAATTATAGTCCAGTGTCTGAATAAAACGTAGTTCCACTTGAAATACAAAATGTTGACAACAGAATCAAGTGCAATCAGGTTTATTTTATGAAAAAAGTGACCGGTAAAATAAGAATGTTCCTTTGTTGCTATGAGAGAACTTCAGTACAGGTGCGCGATAATCTAGCGCGGAAAAGTCATCATTAACTCCTAGATTATTTAGTTTGTTCCTTGGTTTGTCTAATATGCATCTCAAATAATAAATTATTTACACATTTAGGGATAACAACAATTTAAAACATGCAAGATTATGCCCAGAATACATAATCAAGCACAGTCACTGGCTGGTTTCCTGCATTTTCGATACATTGAAAGCGAATAGGTTACTAGATTTCGCCCGCCGGATCTACACGTTTATCCAAGTAAGTGTCAATTATAGCGTTTTTCTTTAATATTGAGTGCATTTTTGCAAACAAACATCACATTTGTTCATTTACAAACATTATAATATGTAAGAATTCTAGATGTTTTGTATTTAGTCGCGGATGTTCCCAGTGACGGAAATTGCATTTTTCATTGCCTGAGTTTAGCACTGCATAAACATTTGATGGCAACAGCGATTTTACGAAAAGTCATGCATGCGAAAAGTGGCTTGCGCAAACCTGTCACGGCCCACATTTCACAAACTATTTGTATGCAAATGGCGTGATGATTAAAGGAAGCAGGTGGGCGGCTGCTAAATGATTTCAATGGCCTTTATGAAACAAGTGACAGGGAAAATTGAGAATGTTCTTTTCGTTCTAGGAGATAAGTTTGTCACAGGTCTTTTATATTACTTTCATATGTCTACTTGTCACAAAACCATATTGGGGCGAAACGTTAGATCTTGTTAACATTTTACAAGGTTCTGGTTAGAGCAGAGACATATAAACACACATGTTTATATGTCTCTGGTTAGAGTGACTATTTGTTTGAAACCAAACCAAACCAAATTGTGCAGATTAGGAGTGTTTTGCTGGGCCATAAGGCAAGTTTGGACTGCAACCTCACAATCGCAATTATACATATAGTATAGTACTATAGTATATAGTAAGCACCTTGCAACATTCTTATTATGTCAGACATGTTCATTGCTTTGTGTTGCCTAAAATGAAACTGGGATTGCGTTCCAAATGTGTATCGCACTCATAGTCATATGTGAAGTTGTCTACAGTGTATGTCGTCTTTTATTTATCTGCTTTTCTGATAAGTAAATTTAATTTAAACCACTGATGATATTCTCTGTTCATATATGATGTAATTTTACATCACATTGATTGTGTAATTGTTATTTAATTATGTATCCCCGAGCATCCATAATTTGTGAGTGTAAGGCTTCAAAGACAAAATATGCATAAGGCTTAGTGAATGATACGAATTTTCATGTCTTATCTGAAAGATTTATTTATTTCCTCTAAGTTTTGGGCAAAAATTCCTTTGAAAACTAATAATTCACAAAAAAAATAATCTTGAATACACATGTGTTCAACAAGTCCGAAGCCGAAATTGTTATCCTATTTTCGTGACGTCATTATTTTGGCACTTTGCAGTTTCCATAAAGGCAACACAACACACACAAAAAAAAATTTTTTTTAGAAGGGGCAATAGGTCGTAACATATTGAAAACCAAAAAACTGAAGCAATTAAACATTATATATAGTTTAAACCAATTAATTTGAAATTATCCTTAATTTAAATATGAACCATTTTTGTTTTTAATTACTCAACTTTGAATCTTCGTTAAGCTTATTTTCCCTTCTCATATTTTATCCCACTGTGTCAACCTTAAGGTGGCATAACACAGTTGAAAGCTGATTTTCTGTTTCCTCGGAAACCCCAACTTTTATTCTCTCAATATTTCTCATAATTTCCATACTGGTTCGATAAAAAGGGTTTGCCTGTATCAAGGAGTGCCAGAATTATAAGAAACTGACTGGAAGTCACACTCTCAGTCCATATTATGGAAAGAAGTGGCCACAAAAGTGGTCTGAAACAGGGTGAAAAAAGTAGGACAGAAAGATCAATTTGACCCTTTATTCCAAAAATCACCCAACAAAAACGCAGGGGATAAGGGTAAAATTGAAAGGCTGCTAAGACTCTCAAAACGATAGGCAATCTGTGGATGCAGTCAGAAATACCACGTTTCCAGCTCCTTTTCAAGCAATTTTGAACGCGAAAGCTGGTATTCAAATTTACCTCTAAATTCACGCCTAGCTCTGCAACCAGTGTTGTCAAACCGGAAGGAGAAGTGGGTTCAACTGAAAAATTCAATCCCATGACTAGAGCTCAATTTTCACATTTATAAACATCAAAATCAACCATTTACCGAAAATGTACCCAAAACTTACTATTTGTTATTATTTCTATTTTTGAACCCTGGCCAAAATCCGAATATCCCGAAAGCAAGTGTTATGTGTCACCTAAGGGTTTGCATGGATATTTGGTACCCTGTAAACATCCTATATTTACATCATCACAAAGATCAATACATATTTCAAAATTGCCATATTTCTAATGGGATATTATTTAAAATATTTTAGTTATTTTACATCTCTATGCGTAAGCACCTTAAGGAATGTGAAATCCAATGAAAAATTGCATTTACCTAACTAGGTCAAACAAATCACATGACCCTAGCCGCCATTTTGTAAACAACAAAAGACCCTTTTTACGGTAAATTTTCATGTCCGATTTTTCCACTTTTTGGGGGTTTAAACTGTTCTTTAAATTTGGTATATAAAAAATAAGGGTATTTTGGCTATTCCTCCATTGACAACAAGTAATGAAACTGTTTAAGATGCATTTTATTGTTGAAATATGTCAGCAAATACTTTGGCCATTGGGAAATAATTTTACAGTTCCAAATCGGCTGCAAGGACAAAGTCACGTGATATAAGCCCGAAAATAGTGACGTCACGAAAAAGGGAGGCTCACGAAAATGGAATGTCCAACGTATAAAGATTAGATTTCTGTATATTTTGTTCATACCAATTTATAATCATATTCATTTAACCAATGGATTAGCTGATTAATTATTAGTGATTAATTGTTGGGTCTGTAGTTCATGTTGTTTTTTCATTGTATCATACAGTTAAAGTTACAAGAAGTAACATTTAGTGTTAAAGAGTTAAACAAAAATGGTTCTAATCAAAGTGTTACAGGTTATGTTTCAGTTTGATTAGGGGAGAAAATGTAGTGTATTGATAGTATAAGGGAGACAACTGGTGTTGTCTTATTCATTTATTGTATAATTGCTATGAGTAACGTCCCTTGTATTAGAGTGAGGAATTGTGGGTTATTAAAGATGGAACCTTAGATGGTGCATGTTATTTGTTTACTCTAAATAGTTATCCAGTAACATCGGCCTTCAGCCGGAAGAACATTACAGGGTCCATCGATGGAAATGCATTGACAGATCTGTGTCAGCGTCAATTCACTTATATATCCAATCCAAATTGCACAGGTTTGAACCAATGACAAGTCAATCCAACAAGTAGTGAATTTTATGGGGTTTTTTAATTCAGCTTTTTACGATAATAAAAAGACATCCTGTCATTAGGTCTTGTTAGTTTTTCGCCCTGACATTGTTTGGTTACACTACTACTCAAACGTCACAGCTGGCTGGTTTATCTGCTTTCTCCATACATTGAAAATGAAATGGTGACAAGAACTTTGACATTTGGCCTGCCTGATCTACAATCTTACCGATTAAGTGTCAGTTTTTGCGTTTCTTTGTATTATGTTTGTTCACTTACATAACACTTATTAGTTCCAAGCATGCCTCACCATATCCAAATTCAATGTATTGACTTTATATCCAGTCAAGGATGTTCCCATTCAGCATTGTTATGGAAATTTCTTCTTTTATTGCCTGAGTTTAGCCCTGCATACACAATTGACTGCAACAGCCAAAGAACTATGTAAGGAAGAGTAAGCAGGTCTTAATTGCTTCCACAATATCTCAGTTAGCACTCATTTAATCCTATGTTTATGGGTACAGTAACTACTCAAAGATTGGTCTCACTCTGATGATTCTTTTGAGTAATTTAGCTGTAACATTAGCATTAGGATGTGAAATAAGGCTTTAATAACATGCAAAATATGCCATTTCTTGAGCTCTGAAAATTGAAGTTAACGAATTGTGTTTTCCAAACATGGATAATGACTGAAGCAACCAAAATAGGTTATTTCAGTTATCAAAGTAATCCACATGTTTATAAATATACAAGGTAGTGTGAATATTTGCTTCTGTATTGAATATGGGTTCAATTGTTTTTAGCTCACCTATGCACGAAGTGCAAGGTGAGCTATTGGGATCACATTTTGTCCGGCGTTCGTCCGGCGTGCGTCGTGCGTCGTCAACATTTGAGCTTGTTAACACTCTACAGGCTACATTTTGCATCCAATCTTCATGAAAGTTAATCAGAACGTTCATCTCTATAACATCTTGGACAAGTTCGAAACTGGGCCATATGAGGTCAAAAACTAGGTCACTAGGTCGAATTGAAGGGAAATCTAGTTAACACTCTGGAGGCCACATTTTCAACTTGAGCATGTTGAAACTTTATCAGAATGTTTGTCTTAATGATATGTAGGTCAAGTTTGAACATGGGTCACGTCGGGTCAAAAAGTAGGTCACTAGGTCAAATTGAAGGAAAATCTTGTTAACACTTCAGAGGCCGCAATTTTTGCTTAACCAATTTGAAATTTTGTCAGAATGTTTGTCTTAAAAATATCTAGGTCAAGATTGAATATGGGTTATGCCGGGTCAAAAACTAGGTCACTAGGTCAAATTGAAGGAAAATCTTGTTAACACTTTGGATGCCGCATTTTTTGCTTCAGCAACTTAAAATTTGTTCAGAATGTTGAGCTGAATGATATCTAGGCCAAGTTTGAATTTGGGTCATGCTGGGTCAAAAACTAGGTCACTAGGCCAAATCGAGGGAAAATCTTGTTAACGCTGTAGAAGCCGCATATTTTGCTTCAGCGGCTTAAAATTTGTTCAGAATGTTGAGCCGAATGATATCTAGGCAAAGTTCGAATATGGGTCAGCAGGGTCAAAAACTAGGTCACTAGGTCAAATTGAAGGAAAATCTTGTTAACACTTTGGATGCCGCATTTTAAATTTCAGCATGATGAAACTTTATCAGAATGTTTTTCTTGATGATATGTAGGCCAAGTTTGAATATGGGTCATAATGGGTCAAAAACTAGGTCACTAGATCAAATTGAAGGAAAATCTTGTAACACTTTGGATGCCACATTTTTTGCTTCAGCAGCTTGAAATTTGGTCAGAATGTTTGTCTGAATTATATCTAGGTCAAGTTCGAATATGGGTCATATTGGATCAGAAACTAGGTCAATAAAGGAAAATATGGTTCAAACTCCGGAGGCCGCATTTTTACTTTGAGCAAGTTGAAACGTCAGAATGCTGTCTTGATGATATCTTGTCCATGTTGGAATATGGGTCATGTCAGGTAAAAAAAATATAGATCACTAGGCCAAATGAAGGAAAATATTGTTAGCACTGTGGAGGTTGCATTCAGAATAATTGTCTTGATGTGTTTTGCATTGCAGTACATTGTATAATTAAGGTGAGCGATCCAGGGACATCATGGCCCTCTTGTCTTGATTAGTCATCTGCTGCAGATGTGTGTGGGTGTTGATGTTTGTGAAATCATCTGAAGTCAAACATGTACCTAACATCTGGAAATTAAAAGTTTAATATTGATGCGACTTTCAAATATCATTTGAAAAGGATTACATGTTCGTTCTCAGATAGACCAAACTGACCTTGTTATGCAACATCATGCAACAGTTCCCGCAGGTTCTTTTGCTTCATATATTTCTTTAACCCTTTCCCTCAATTAGACGCTTTCTGACGCCTCTGCAGTAAACGACTTTTTGAATACATAGTGACAAAAGAAGAAATTGCTCAAAACAAGCAATTTCTCCTTTTGCCACAATATTTTCCACTTTTAGTTATAGGTAATCCATTCAATTATAGAGATTTTCTATTTTTTGACAAATATGTTCAAAGTCGTCTGCTGCAGAATTGTTGTAAGAGGGAAAGGGTTAACTATTACGTTAAAAACTGATAGCCATGGAAATTCTCTAGAAATGAAAGTATAATTATTGAATTGAGTTGAAAACATTGTGGCGAAAAGTGAAATTAATCATAATGAGCAATTCCTCCCTTTGTAACAATTATTCAAATGTTGTCTGCTGGAGATGAGTCAAAATGTACGTCTGCATTAGAGAAAGGTCTATAACCGTGTTTAGTCATTCTTCACATTTTCAGGGTTTTGAGCAATGGACAGTGAATAAATTAAATGCTGACTAAAACATATCATATCACTGACACCAGGCGGATAAAGTGGATCATTTCATTTAACATTCACAATGGATAGATCATGTGATATTAGCATGTGGGGGTTGAAACCAGACAATGTGTCGCCTGGCATATTTGCTGACAAAAGATATTTTTCCCTTAAACCTTCCCCACATACAACAAATCTGCAGCTGACGACTTTTATCAAATAATCATATCCAAAATATAGAAAATCTGTATAAATGATAGTATGATTATTGAAGAGAGGTGAAATTATTGTGACAAATGGAAAAATTACTCATTCATGAGCAATTTCTCCATTTGCCACTATATATATATGATTTCAAAAGTCGTCTGCTTCAAAGGCATCAGAAAGCGTCTACATGAGGGAAAGGGTTAAAACACTCATGTTTGAAATAAAGTATCATATTCAACAATGTTCACTGTACTAAAACTGAAATTGATACCATCTGAACAAAAGAAGTTAGATACAGGCCTGAAATAGAATAGTTTGGTGGAATGTTTAAAGTAATATGAAAAAAACAAAGCCTCGTCACGAGCACAGCGCCTATAATGGGTCTAAGCTGTAGGTATATACATTTATAGCAATGTTCAAAACAACCATCTGTCAAAGTTTTAACATGCTAACATTAAATGAAAAGCTTTCAGTGTTAACAACATTTTCCTTAAATATGTTCTAATGACCTTATGTTTCATCCGAAATGACACATATTTGAACTTTGCCTAGCTATCCTCAGGACAAACATTCTGACAAAGTTTCAAAATACTGAAGCAAACATTGAGGTAAAGAGTGTTAACAAGATTGTTCTCAAATGTTTCCGAGTGACCTTGTGTTTAGCTCACCAGAGCACAAAGTGCTCAAGGTGAGTTTTTGTGATCGCCCATGTCCGTCGTTCGTCGTTCGTCGTCCGTCGTCAACATTTGCTTGTTAACACTCTAGAGGCAACATTTTGCATACAATCTTCATGAAAGTTTTTCAGAACATATATCTCAATCAAATCTAGGCAAAGTTCGAAACTGGGTCATGTCAGGTCAAAAACTAGGTCACTAGGCCCAATTTAAGGAAAATCTTGTTAACACTCTTGAAGCTGCATTTTTGGCTTGAGCATGTTGAAACTTTGTCAGAATGTTTGTCTTAGTGATATCTAGGCCAAGTTTGAATATAGGTCATGTCGGGTCAAAAACTAGGTCACTATGCCAAATTGAAGAAAAATCTTGTTAACACTCTTGAAGCCACATTTTTGATTTGAGCATGTTGAATGTTTGTCTTAGTGATATATAGGCCAAGTTCGAATATAGGTCATGTCGGGTTAAAAACTAGGTCACTTGGCCAAATTGAAGGAAAATCTTGTTAACACTCTAGAAGCCACATTTTTTCATTTGAGCATGTTGAAACTTTGTCAAAATGTTTGTCTTAGTGATATCTAGGCCAAGTTCGAATATAGGTCATGTCGGATCAAAAACTAGGTCACTTGGCTAAATTGAAGGAAAATCTTGTTAACACTCTAGAAGCCGCATTTTTGGCTTGAGCATGTTGAAACTTTGTTAGAAAGTTTGTCTTGATGATATCTAGGTCAAGTTTGAATTTGGGTCATGTCCGGTCAAAAACTAGGTCACTAGGCCAAATTCAAGAAAAATCTTGTTAACACTCTGGAAGCCACATTTTAAATTTTAGCATGTTGAAACTTTATCAGAAAGTTTGTCTTGATGATATCTAGGCCAAGTTCGAATATAGGTCATGTCTGGTCAAAAACTAGGTTACTAGGCCAAATTTAAGAAAATCTTGTTAACACTCTGGAAGCCACATTTTGGCTTGAGCATGTTGAAACTTTGTCAGAAAATTTGACTTAGTGATATCTAGGTCAAGTTCGAATATGGGTCATATCGGGTCAACAACTAAGTCACTAGGCCAAATTGTAGAACAATCTAGTTAACACTATAGAGATCGCATTTTTGACTTGAGCAGCTTGAAATTTTGTCAGAAAGTTTATCTTGATGATATTGCCATTGGTGCTGAAAGAGTTATGTTTTAAATAGCCCATTCTCAGGTGAGCGATTCCAGGGCCTCATGGCCCTCTTGTTTTAATTAATGTCTGAATTTTACTTTACATATTAATTTCATTACCGTGCTTGTTTGTAGGGTGTTTTAACCTGCTATCAACAATTTTTAAGGGAAAGCCATTTGTACCATTTTGAAGTCTTTGCAGTAAAATTTAAATACAGTTTCTATAGTTACATATGATGACATTAGTTTAGATTAATAGTAGCCTGTGCATCTGTATGGTTAGAAACAACACAACATTAACATATCAGACAGTGATTAGATTAAATTTACAGTCTCTACATATACGTTTTCTGACAACTCTGCAGCTGACCACTTTTGAAAACATTATAAAAAAAGCAGAAATTGTTCTAACCAAGCAATTTCTACGTTTGCCAAAGTGTTTTCAATTTTGTCTAGGAATTAAACCTTCTGCTGCATATGTGTTGTACATGGGAGAGGTATAAGAGCTAATTTACAGTTATTTTCAAACATTTTGTTTAAATCAAATTAAATTGTTTAAATTAAGCATTTTATTGTGTCACCTGCCTAGAATGGTAGGCACTTAGGGATTACTTTTTTTTTTGTCCGCTGTCTGTCTGTCGTCTGTCCGTCACACTTTTTCATCACATTTTCAAATAACTTTTTTTCTACTCAAAGGATTACATTGAAACTTCTGATAAATGTTGATATCAATGTGTGTGATTGGTTCACAAAAGGGGGATAATCCAAAAAAAATTATATCAGAGTTATTGCCCCTTTTATGTCAAAAATTTAAATTTTACTGACAAGGCCCCGGCAGGTGACACACGTGCTCCAGGGAGCACTCCATTCTAGTTTTATTTAGCTCACCTGAGCACAAAGTGCTCCAGGTGATCACATTTTGTCCATTTGTCGGGCATCAACACCAATCGCCTTGTGAACACTCTACAGGCAACATTTGGCATCCAATTGTATTGAATGTTTAATCAGAACATTTATCTCTATCAAATCTTTCCCAAGTTCAAAACTGGATCATGTGAGGTCAAAAATTAGGTCACAAGGTGAAATTGAAGGGAAATCTTGTGAACACTCTGGAGGCTGCATTTTTAATTTGAACAATCCGCATATATTGAAACTTTATTAGAATAATTGCCTTGATGATATCTAGTCTATGTTCGAATATATACCAGTAGGTCATGTCCGGTCAAGAACTAGGTTTCTATGCCAAATTAATCTTTTTCTTGCTGATATCTAGGCAAAGTTTGAAAATGAGTCATGTCGGGTCCAAAACTAGGTCACTTCGCCAAAATAATGGAAAACTTTTTGAATATTGTCGAAACCACATTTTTAATAGATTTCTTTATGAGTTTCTAAGTTTTAGTGAAGGTCATGTTCTGTCAAAATCTAGGTCAATAGGCTAAATTTGAGAAAAATATTTTTAATACTACAGACTGCATTATTTGCATCAGCAGCTTGACACTTTGTTAGACAGTTTGTCTTGTCAATAGCTAGACCAATTTCTAAAAATAGGTCATGTCGGTTTAAAATCTAGGTCACTAGATTTCGCCCACATGTGGCAAGGCTGGGCATCATAACTTAAGATATTGATTGCTAACAAACTAAAAAAAAAAATCAAAATTAAAATGAAATAAACTGAAGCAAGGCAGATGATTACATAATATAAGATTAGTAATTTGGTCTGTGGTTTTGTGTCTATATTGTGGAACCAGGCATCCCTGGGTTCGATCCGTAGATGGTTTTTGGTCATGGCAAGGTACATTTACTAGCCAAGTACTGGTTCATTTATCGAGGCATCATGAATAAGCAAACAGTTTCTATGATACAACTGAAATAATGTTTAAGTTAAATGCATACAATAATGTTTTGTTTTTGTTAGGGATTTTACATAGTTTTCAACAATATTGCAGTTATATCACGGAAACTGCAAACTATGGGGCCACAGCGAATTCCTGTTGGAGTTAAGTGTATATAAATGGATTTAAAATTACATCAGGATTAAAATTGCTGTAGAGGTAGGTTAATAAATATACCTCGTCAACCCCATACAATGTATTACATTTTTCAGATGGGAGAATATAACAAAGGTAAAAATAGACTGAAAAATTGTTGGAGAATTCATCCATAATAGGTGTATTAGGTTATACTGGGACAGAGCTTTCAATCACAGAGTGAATCCCGCTAAATTAATTTGTATTCTATGATTTATTAGACCAAAAATAGAGTTGTTAGTAAAACGTTATGAGGGAAATAGATATGATGATGTCATCACTTTGGAATGTGATTTTCCCATGGCTTAAAATTGTAAACAACAGTGATTTGACCATTGTAGAGATGCTTCCACTAAGACAAGTATCTTGTTCAAAACAGACATGTCCCAGTGGACCCATCCCAACAATCAATTAACAAGTGCAATATATAATTATATTATTTGTGTAAAAATTAAACATTCCATTTCATCTTATAATAACTAAAACAGTAGTTTAACATTGAGAGTTTGGAGTATCTGACAATTTAGAGGAGACATCCATCAAACCACATCCGGGATCTGAAGGATGATCAGTGAAGAAAAGACTTGCCAACACCATGAACTTTCACGACCCGGGATATGATCAGAGTTGGAACTTTTTTATATAGTCCCCTCTAGTCATGTCTCAATTTGTGCTGGTTTTAAAACTTCAATGTAAAACGTTGGAACTATATTCTAGATACTGCAGATTACATTGTATCTGTCATCTGACAGTCTAGCAGGTAAGTCTTTAGAGTGATAAAGGTGGATGTTTGGATCGCTTTAGATGAAACAATAAGTTGTTTAGATTCAGAGCAACTCCTTTCTGTTTTAGTGACCCAGAGAGCTTATTTTGTGACTTACTACAAATATCCTTCAGGATTGAGCGTGGATTATACAAAAGGCCCTACTCATAAAGATTAAAGAGCTCTTTGATAAAATGTAACTGTTCTGATTTGTAAAAATAATTGAAAGGTTTTTGATATGTTTCTTCTGTTTAATAGTATTATGTAATATCTTGTTCTGTTCTGTTTTGTGCTCGTTTTGAGGCTATGCCTTTTCCATATTACTATGCACTTTTTATAATCGCATACGGAACATTTACCATACTTCAATATCTTTAATTTGATGTCACTCATATGGACTTATTATGTAAATGTAAATTTGTATAAAAGGCAAGAGGCCCAAACTACTGAATAAACATATTGTAGTGTATTGTCTTGTCAATTTCTGAAATGTTGGTAAACCCATATCCCACATGCAGATGCTTTCTGACATCTCTGCTGCAGACAATTTTTTTAAAACCTTGTGGGGAAAGGAGAAACTGTTTATAATGAGCAACTTCTCCTTTTGCTACACTGTTTTCCTTTTTATTCAATTATTGTTCTTTCATTCATTTATAGAGAGTTTCCATAGATTTACCTACATGATTTTTAAAGTCGTCTTCTGCAGATTTTCTGTATGGTGGAAAGGGTTAAGTTCTAGTTATAGCATCTGGTTTGAAACCGGGAGTCCCAGGTTCAATCTCCAGTCATGATGGTCATGGCAGAGTAAAACTGAAATAATGTTGAAAATGGTGTATACATTTCTAATAAAGCAATAAAACAAGAAGTTCCAGTTACAATTACTATTTAAAAGGAACTTGTGTGACGTTTATAACAATTCAGATGAAACAGACAGACCTTTTTTTCCAAAAGGTCATGAAGTTCTCATAGATATCATTGAAACCACCTATACTGCAGATGACCATTCGGAACACAGGGTGAAGAAAATACGCATGGACCCTATATCTATACCGGAGAAAGATTTAAGTAAGTTGTGATTTATTGCTTTTTTATAATGTGATCTTTGTAGACACATTTATATCTATAACTGTATGAATGAATGAATGAATGAATGAATGAAAGTCTTTATTTTAAGATGAATGAATGAATGAATGAATGAAAGTCTTTATTTTAAGAGGGTGACCCAATTAACATTAGCTAATCTTCCTTGGGGCCCTCTGAACAAAACACATATTTATACATACATACAAACATATTAACAATATAATCAGTGATTTAACAAAATAATATCATATAATAATAGAAATCAAAATATATCAGTTCAATGATGGTAAAAGTTAAAGCATTTTCCCTGTAATTAAGATATAAAATAGCAATACACGACACATTCAAATATAGAACATTTAGCATTAGAGATCAAGCAGAGGCAGTGATTTTGAAATTATTTAAACACCAATTTTTTCATGTTTTTTATAGTTAAAATGATTAATCTTTTAAACTTTATTTAAAATTAGAAGTACGAGTATGAAAATTATCCCGACTTTATCCACTTGATAAAATTAGAAGTAAAACTGTTTATTGTAGGACAGAGTCTAATATAATCTGGAATACTATTCCATACTTTAGCCCCAGAGTAAGACATGCTTCCTTTAAATAATTCTTTATTTGGTTTCGGTATTAAAACATTTAAATGGTTTGATGACCTTAAATTTCTGTGATTATTATTATTGTACTGAAACATGTTTTGAATGTAAGACGGAGTGGCATTTTGAAATACCCTATACATAAATTTTGCCTTTTGAAGTAAAATTCTATGTTCAATAATAAGTACATTAATACTCAATAAAGCTTCATTTAGGTTAGTGTATTGCTCACCTAGGATAATATGACATGCCCGCCGCTGTAATCGAATAAGAATTTGAATGTTTGATTTGTTTGTACTTCCCCAAATAATATTACAGAAATCTAAATGTGGTTGTATATATGCCTTATAAAACAGAATCCTATAATGTAATGGCAGAAACAATTTTATTCTTGATAAGAGCCATAAATTTGTGGAAATCTTTTTCCGAACGAAGGTAATGTGATTGTCCCATTTAAGATTTTCATTAATATGAACTCCAAGAATTTTATCCCCTGCTGTTAGCTCTAAATTAACTTCTTTATAGTGTAATGATAATTTTTTATTTACCAATTGAGAACGTTTTTGTGGCGTAGTAATTAATAGGACTTTTGTTTTAGCAGCATTTAAAACCATACCATTATCTAAGCACCAGTTACTAACATTATTTAAAGCTCTTTGCAAATTTCTTTCAACTACTGTTTTCGATAAATTTATATCATATATAGTGGTATCGTCTGCATACATATCTACATTAGAATCATTTTCTTGTACATACAACGGCAAGTCATTAATAAATAATAGAAATAATAGTGGTCCTAGAATGGATCCTTGTGGAACTCCACAGGTAGTAATTTGTTTATCTGAAATAACACCATTAACGCTTACCGACTGTGTTCTATTAGTGAGATAAGATTCAAACCATTTAATAGTAATGTTACTGCATTTGTATATTTTTAACTTTTTTAATAGTATATCGTGCGAACATAAGTCAAAAGCTTTTGAAAAATCAAGCATTACAACACCGACAATTTCACCATTATTTAATGACTTCAACCAGTTATCTATCATATGCACAAGAGCAGTTTCACAGCTATGTTTTTTTCTAAATCCGCTTTGTGATTTACATAATAACTTATAATGGTTAAGATAAGTAATAAACGAATCATGTACATGTTTCTCAATTAATTTTGAAAGTGTTGGTAGTATGGATATTGGTCTGTAATTATTTACATCGTTTGCTAGTCCTTTTTGGCCGGATTGCTCAAGCAATTCCGGTCTATAGATTGGCGATGTCCGTCTGTCTGTCTGTCTGTCCGTCAACATTTTGGTTAAAGTTTCAGGTTAGGCAAAATGGTTAAAGTTTCTGGTTAAGCAAAATCTCAGACATGGAAAGAGCTACAAACTTGAAAATTGGTCTGTGTGTAGCCACTAACATGTTCTTTTGACTTCCATGATAACTCTTCACCTTCACCTTGCTATTGCCCGTCTGTCTGTCTGTCTGTCCGTCAACATTTTGGTTAAAGTTTCTGGTTGAAGCAAAATCTCGGACATGGAAAGAGCTACAAACTTGAAAATTGGGCTGTGTGTAGCCACTAACATGTTCTTTTGATTTCCATGATAACTCTTCACCTTGCTATTGCCCGTCTGTCTGTCTGTCTGTCCGTCAACATTTTGGTTAAAGTTTTTGGTTGAAGCAAAATCTCGGACATGGAAAGAGCTACAAACTTGAAAATTGGTCTGTGTGTAGCCACTAACATGTTCTTTTGATTTCCATGATAACTCTTGACCTTCATGTTGCTATTGCCCGTCTGTCTGTCTGTCTGTCTGTCTTCTGTCTGTCTGTCTGTCTGTCTGTCTGTCTGTCTGTCCGTCAACATTTTGGTTAAAGTTACATCACAGCAACTTGCGTTTTAATTTGCTTTCTACAGTTTTATAGTTATATCACGGCAACTTGCGTTTTAATTTGCTTTCAACAGTTTTATAGTTATATCACGGCAACTCGCATTTTAATTGGCTTTCAACAGTTATATAGTTATATCACAGCAAATTGCATTTTACTCCCCTTTCAACAGTTTAACAGTTATATCACGGCAACTTGCGTTTTAATTTGCTTTCAACAGTTTTATAGTTATATCAACTTGTGTTTTAATTTACTTTCAAAAGTTTTAAAGTTTTATCATGGCAACTTGCGTTTTTATTTGCTTTCAAAAGTTTTATAGTTATATCATGGCAACTTTCGTTTTAATTTGATTTCAACAGTTTTATAGTTATATCACGACAACTTGCGTATTAATTTGCTTTCAACAGTTTTATAGTGATATCACTGCAAATTGCGTTTTAATTTGCTTTCAACAGTTATATAGTTATATCACAGCAAATTGCGTTTTACTCCGCTTTCAACAGTTTTATAGTTATATCACATCAACTTGCGTTTTAATTTGCTTTCAATATTTTAATAGTTATATCACAGCAAATTGTGTTTTAATTTGCTTTCAACAGTTTTTGGCTGGATTGCTCTAGCAATTACGGTCTATAGATTGGCGATGTCTGTCTGTCCGTCCGTCTGTCTGTCCGTCCGTCTGTCTGTCTGTCCGTCAACATTTTGGTTAAGTTTCAGGTTGAGGCAAAATCGGTTAAAGTTTCAGGTTGAGGCAATCTCAACACTGGAAAGGGTTACAAACTTGAAACTTTGCCTGAAGGTAACCAGTAACAAGTTCTATTGATTTCTATGGTTACTTTGACCTTGACCTTGGTTTGTCGATTTTCAAGGTCAAATTGCCGACAATCCGGCCTTACCGTTTTCAGCGGTTTCTTGTTTGAATAAAGGGTTTACTTTAGCTGATTTCCATTGATCTGGGAAAACACCCTGTGATATACTACAATTAATTATATGCGTGATACTGCTTGATATAACATCTGCAGATAATTTTAGTAATTTCGGCCCTATCTGATCGAGGCCTGTAGCTTTTGACACATCTATGTTAGTAAGCATTTTACGAGTTTCAGATTCTGTTATTAATGGAATGTTAAAGTTTATGAGATTCAGGACATTTGCATTTACAAAGTTTTTAACATTTATGAAATCAGAATCTGGGATTGGTTCTTTTAAATTTGAAGCCATGTTTACAAAAAAAATATTAAACTCATTTGCAATTTCTGTCTTGTCATTTATGTCTTGATTATTTATTTTAATATTATTTATTACATTAGATTTATTTTTATTTTTTGAAGACGCACCATGCTCTCTAAAAATCTTCCAAATTGATTTAGGGTCCGATTTACCTTCTTCGATTTTTCTTTCATAAGATGAATTTTTAGAAACATTTATCAACCTGTTAACTTTGTTTCGTGCATTTTTATAATTGTTTATATCGCCTTTAGTTTTAAATTTATCTCTTTCTTTCATTGAATCTAAAATTTCTGGATTTAACCAGTCTGGTTGCTGCAAATTCTTTACTCTATGAATCTTAACTGGAATGTGATTTTCTATTACACTTGAAAAATTAGATACCCAGGTGTGAAGTACTTCATTTGTATCAGTGTTATTATTCCTAACACCCCAAGGTATGCTGATAAGATCTGCTATGAAAGCTTCTTCAGAAAATGTTTTAAAAGATCTGTATTTAATAAAATTGTGAGAATATTTTTTTTCTTTAAAATTTAACTTACGAGTGCAAAACACCGGGAAGTGATCGGATAGACCTATTCTGGGGACATTTACATGATATATATTAAGATCACAATTACAGTAAATATGATCAATCAGTGTTTTTGAATTAAGACATTCTCTTGTTGGTTCTTTGACTAATTGTTTTAAGCCAATTGATGAAATAAAATTTGACCACTCGACGTTTATATTTCTATTTAATAAATCGCGATTTATATCTCCTAAAATTATAATTTGTTTATCCTCGAATTGAACCTTTTCTATATGAGAATCAAAATTTGTTTTCCAAATAACTCTTGATTCGGGATGTCGATACATAGACCCGACAAGAAATGGTTTACATTTTACTGGCATTATTTCAAGCCAAATTATTTCAATATTTTCATCCTCTAGATCTGACCTTCTTATACAATTTATACCTTGTTTTACATATACTGCCAAACCACCGCCCTTATTTTCGGTACGATCGCACCGAAAAGGTATTTGATAACCGTTTATAATAAAAGCTTCAGTTTTATGATTACAATTAAATTTTGTTTCACTAATGCCCATAATAGATATATCATTTTCTGGAGAAGTTAACATTATTTTAAGTTCATCAAATTTTGAAGACATTCCTTGTAAATTTATGTGTCCAATATTAAATTTATTTTTAGGCAAATCTAAATGCATTAAATAATTGTGTTGTTCATCTGGCAAGTTTATATTTTGGTTATCATTTATAGTATTTCTATTTTGAAAAACATCTTGAACAATTTCGTTTTGATTTTCACTTAATACACAGTCACAGTCAATTTCATTGCATGAGGTGCATATGTTAGGTAATATGTTAAAAACGTTTGAATCAATTAGCTGATTTTCGGCATCATTGCCTTCTCCCTATAGGTTCCAACAAATCTCTTGTTTATGTCCGCTTAAACCGCAGCCCCAGCAGGTGACTGGTGTCCTGTGGCGGCATTCATGTGTATCGTGGCTCGTCTCATAACACTTCATGCAGTGTCTCTGTCGCGATGTAAAGCGACTCCGTGGTGAAATTGGCTGGTTAAACCCATGCTGGTTTGGCTGACCTATGTATACACATTTTTTGTAGTCATGTACAATGTGAACGGATCTGTCAATTGTAGCTAACAAGCGCTTAGTTCCTGACATTGACAAATGAATATGGTCATAATCGCTTAAGAAGTGTTTTAGCAGTGTTCCGTTTTTGTCATGAAATGCTCTGTATGAATCTGCGATGTCCGTTTTGTGATGTACTGACAAACGCTCTACAATCATATTTAGGGGGTTAACATCTACATCTCCTCTTGGGGTCACTTTAGATAGAACAATTTGACACTTTTCATTTCTTGCTTTAATTAAGGCGATGAGTTGATCATATTCTTCCTCTATTAATTCGATATCTCGGTTACATGATATGTCATTTCCACCTACGAAAAGGACGATTGTATCAAATTTTGTTAAATCATACATGTCAATATCAGCGATCAAGTTTCTTATCTTTGCTCCAGATACGGAATGTTTGTGCACAGCGTGTTTCAGGCCTTTGGTATTTACGCCTTGCATTATTGAATCACTCATTTATAACACACTTTTGCTTGTTTCTCTCATTTTCGGTACTTCACGCACAGTTGGTGGTCTTCTCTGTGTGTCTTGTCGGAATTTGTTGTCTGCTCTTTTTTCTGAGTTTGTCTTTGACTTAGTATTTAAACGGGGCACCGGATGTGTGGAATGCGTTATGAGTTGAGGATGTATAGAAGATACTTCCGGTTTCTTATAGCGTTGCTTCTGAAGAGTAACTTCCGGGTCACGCGATAATTCGCCGTCTGCTCTTTTTTCGGAGTTTTTCTTTGACTCGTACTTATTTTCTGTCGAAGTAACCTTCCTGTTTTGTGTACAAGTGTCATTTAGAATTGTGTGTTTCATCTGATCCGCAAAGGATTGCACTTTCTTCTGTACTTTATCGGATAACTGCTTTACTTCCTCATTAGTTTTACACACATTGTCCGAAATTTGTTCTATTTCCCTGTCAATGTTACCAGATCTGTGCGAAATTTGTCTCTTTATGCTACACAGCTCATTACACATTCTTTCAAATTTCTCATTTGTTTCACTAATGTGTTTTTTCATGATGTGTTTCATTTCACATATATCACTCTGTATATTTTCTAGTACTGTAGTAAACTTATTTCCGTTGTGCTCACTTTCAACTTTTCCACTTGGATCTTGTTCGGTTACATCATTGCTTTCATTACTGTTAGATTCGAGTTCTACTATAATTGGACGTTGAGAGCTACGGCCTTGTTCGATACACTTTATGTCGTCTGCCATATGTGCATCATTTGGAACAGAATCGGCGGATAGAGTAGAAAGTATTAATTGTCTAATCTTGATATTGAATGATTCAATTGATGCATAGTTATTTGCTCGTAAGTTAAACTCTATGATGTTCAAAAGTTCATAAACGTCCGTTTGAATGAATTGATTCATGCCTTTACCATTTACAAGAAACGATGATCTGGTATGATACATGTTGATAGTATATTGTGTATTTTCTCCCGTATATACACGATACTGAGTCTCAACAACATTCTCTCTCTGATCCTTTACCAAGGTGCATTTAGAATGAAATTCTGCAAAGTACTTATTACTTGCCAAACGAAAAAGTTCAAACATACCAGCATTCATGAACATTCGAAGTCCGCCACCAGTCAAAGTAATCGATAAATCGTTCATTTCCGTTGCATCAAGTTTCTTTTTCCACGCCCGATCTTTGTTCAGTACGTATTGACGACGTTCTTCGTTGTACAGTCTCTGAGGCGATTGTATTGACGGCTGATCACGATTTTGCACGGCAACTTCTGGTCTTGAAGTATTTTCAATTGTCATTTTTTCACTATTTCCTCTATCCATTTTGATGAAAATTATATCATTAGATGCGTCTTTTTATGTTGAACACAATGCACGCATTTACTTAATTTTTCATGAAGGTAAGACGTTATGATAAATTATTTTTCAATTTTGACGTTACGCTGTTTGTTGTTTTACGTCTACGTGACGTGACGTCACATTCCCGTTCCTTCATATTCATACTTCACATTCATATTCATTCATACACATTCACATTCATATTCATACTTCACATTCATACTGTAATGTATAAAATATGTTTAATTAATTTCAGAGTATGTAGAATGTGTAATATACATGTATATAATTAGCAATTGAGATAGATCACCCACCGTCCATCATCTATTCAGATACTGCTCTCTGAAACTACAGGTCCGATTTTAAATAATTTCTAAGCAATGTGTTTAGGTTGTTGTCCTCTGTCAAAATGTTCCAAAGAATTATATTTTGTTTACGTTTTTATTGCTGCAGCATCAGGAATAAATGCCTAAAATATAATTGTGTGCCCTAAATACTTGGCTAGAAGGCGCTCTTGACTATAAGACACATCCCTGACTTTGATGTCTCAAATCGGGGTTTTCATAGTTTACTCTCCTGAAAGATGCAGTCAGATGCAGTCAGATTTCAGAAGTGGATTTTTCCTTCAAGCCACAGACCCATGATAAACATAGAGATACAAATACACCGATCTCCATTTATCACTGTTTCAAAAGCAAACATAATACACCAAAAATAATAAATAAAAAATGCATTCAAAAATCAAGCACTGTATGTTTATTTTCGTCCAGAATTTCAAAAAGACATGTGTAAATAAACATTTAGAAAAAGCATAAAGGGTTAAACTCTTTATAAATCAATTATTCTCACATGTCCGCTTGACATATATGACAAAGAAGGACGTATGTTACCAGACATCACCTTGAAGACCAGTTAGTTTGGCATAGTAATTTAACTAGATTTAACCGGTTGGTAGTGTGTTGTAAGAATGAAGAAGTGATGATTTATTATGTCATTTTCGTATACACAATTTCCTACAATTTTGTTTTCAAAACTTCTTTTGTCTTAAAATATAAAAATAACACTTTATTATAACGATTATCTTTTCAATCACAAAACTCAATTAAACTTTCTGACTCTGTATCTGATTCACATTCCTTAGTATCAATGCATCTGAACTTTGTCGCCTTAATTCATATTTTCATGAAATTATAAATTGTCTCCAAACTAAAAATCTGAAACAAGAACAAAAACAAAATAATTTAAATACATCACTTTATAATTTATTTTATTGTCTCGCCCGTAATAGTTTAGTGAGACATGGCAGTCACTTTTCCGGCAACGTGCATTGGTCACTTTTACAAATAAGTATATCTCAGCAACCCCTGCTGGAATTTTTCTGAAACTTTGTCAGATGTATTGATGGGTCACGGAACATCATTCAATGTCAAAATCGCTTAGGTCAAGGTAGAGCCTACATTTTTCATTTAATCTTCATGAAATTTTATCAAAATTACCAATATCAAGGTCATAGTTTACCAAAACTTAACCGTGGTTAACTTAACCCTGGTTTAGTTACTTAACCTTGGTTAATTTTAATGTAGAAGTCACAGTTTTCATTCATTGTTCATGAAAAGTAATCAGAACATTTATCTTCATCAAATCTCGGTCAAGTTCAAAACTAGGTCACGAGGTCAATTTTTAGAATAACCTTGTGAAAACACTAGAATTCACTTTTGATATTCAATCTTCGTGAAATTTAATCACTATAATTGTCTCCATCAAATCTCTGTAAAATTTTAAACTGGGTCAAGGGGGTTTCAAGAGCTAGGTCACTAGGTCAAATATTGGAATAATCTTCTGAACACTCTAGAAGTATCTTTCTTCATTCAATCTTTATGCAATTAAACACTATGTTTTTTGTGTATATATTGTGTATGATATATTTAAATTGTTGTGTATAGATTTTGTATGATACATTTATATTTAATTTGTTGTGTATATTTGTATGCTATATTTAATTTGAAGTGTATCGATTTTGTATGATATATATATTTAGTATGATACATTTAATTTGTTGCATATATATTGTGTTTGATATATATATTTTGTATATTTTATTTAATTTGTTGTGTATATATTTTGTATGATATACATAATTAGTATGATACATTTAATTTGTTGCATATATATTGTGTTCGATATATATATATTAAGTATGTTATATTTAATTTGTTGTGTATATATTTTGTATGATGCATTTAATTTGTTGTGTATATAATTTATATGATAAACTTAATTTGTTGTGTATATATTTTGTATGATATATTTAATTTGTTGTGTATTTAATTTGTATGATATACTTAATTTGCTGTGTATATATTTTGTATGATATTTCTATTAAATTGCAAATTATGAAGATTTTTTCTTATTATGTATCCTTACAGAACATGGGCAATGACTTTGATACACAAATAGGCTGTTTGAAGCTTTGACCATTGGCACAAGGCAGTCATGTAAATACATAGAGATTATTTGTTTGTTTTGGTAGTGATTGCTCTGCTCTTAATTCCTTACAATGAGGGTAAACAATACAAACCAATCATTTTAGGTTTGTTTATTTTGTTGTCTTATGAAAAAGTTCCCATTCAAATTTTCAAGAGCGCAAAATGTGAGTGAAACTCTTTATGATAATGTCTGAAAGATCTTCATAAATTGTAGGTGTGCATGACATGCTTAACTCTTTCCCCTCATGCAACGAATCTGCAGCAGACGACATTAAAATTATCCAGGCAACAATGTGAAAATCTCTTTAAATGAAACTATCAGAATTGAAAAGAATTAAAAACATTGTGGTAAGAGAAGAAATTCCTCACTTTGAGCAATTTCGTTTTTTGTCACAATGTTTTCAGAAGCAGTCTGCTGCAGAAGGAAAGGATTAAAGGTTATGTATTCCATTATTAATTATAATCTTACCAAGTACAATCAGTTCCAGTCACAGCTTACCACCTAAGAGCCAGAGACCTTAACCCTTTCCCACATGCGACGCATGTTGACACAATAGCAGCAGACCACTTTTAAAAAACCCAGTTTAGACAAAAGTGAAATTGCTCGGATGAGCAAATAATGAGCAATTTCTCCTTTGACCACAATGTTTTCAACTTTATTTAAACATTTAAGCTATCTTTCGTGGAGATTATTTAGGTTTTTGTCACTATGATTGCAAAGTCGTCTGCTGCAGATTTCTTGTATGTGAAAAAGAGTTAGTTTCATTTTTAATTAACCATTTCCCACTTGCAGACACACTTGGAAGCACCTGCAGCAAACGACTTTTAAAAACATGAGCAATTTTCAATTATTTTCATTACATATACTTGCATTCATATGAAATTACCATATGTTTGCCTAGCTCTTTTCAAATTCAACCTCTAGTCATTACAGTGATTGTGGATCAACACACATTTGCGTCGTGTGTAGAACACTGGATAAACAATCGACACCAGTGTAGTCATGTTAAGTTTGATGAGGACAGACTTCAAATGGAGGAAGTGATACTAAAATTGTCCAACTTGATTAAAACGGATTACGGTCTTGGGAGAATTGGTCTCACAGATAAGAGGTAAGTTTGATTGTAAAGTCTTCTGCTGCAGAGGCCTCAGAAAGTGTCAGTATGCTAATTTTACTGATGTTTCCATATACAATTTTAAAATACTGCAGGAAAAGAAGAAAATTCTGCTTTTTTTATCAACTTTGTTTTAAAAAATAATATATATCCTGTAAAGTAACAAGAGGGTCGGTCCTAAACAATAACTTTTATGATATTAGGTAAACGTTTCTTTTGTTTTATTTCAGATTATTTTTCTTGTTGAATGTAACAAACAAATACTCGGAGATTGCCAAGCTACAAAATATCACCGTACTGGAGAAATCACAGTACTACGGGCTGTTTAAAAGTGCAATAGATATACTTCTGATATATAAAGCAGGTATGAGTCACGTCTGGTGTCTTGTTGAACCTCTATTTTCATGGTGTGTATGGTGTTTTAGGTGTACAAACAACGAAGTTTGATTGATTGGGGTTTAACACCCTTTTCAACAAGTTTACAGTCAAATCACTGTGGCTAGTTCATCTATCCCTAGCTTTCTTACCTCAGTTCTACACACACACACACACACTCACAATGATCCTTGTAAAGGTCGAAATGAATGTAGGCCAAGCTGGGATTCAAACTCACAACTCCCCGAATGACAGCCTGCGTCACTGTCGACTGAGCTACTTGGCTAGACTCACACCCAGTAAAGATTATGCCTCTTAATGTTTACCAGAAGCAATATGGCAGGCAGACAGTGAATTTAAATGTTCAGCTGGATTTCAGATATACCCAGATACAACAAAACCCCTTATTTCTTTTCGAAGTTTGTTTGTTTTTGTAACCCTTTCCCAAATACAATAAATCTGCAGAAGTTGACTTTGACGACATCTAGGAAAAAACAGATGATCATTGAATAGAGTTGAAAACAGATGATTATTGAATAGAGTTGAAAACATTGCGGCAAACGATGTCTGCTATAGAGGAATTTACATGCGGGAAAAGGATGATATACACATTTGCTTACTAAGATGCATATTTATTACAGATGATTACTCTATAGCTGATAAATTTTTTCCCACTTTTAGAGAAAATTGTAACAGATGACACTTAAAAAATCTCTTTCTTTCAGCAATGCTTTCAAATCTATACAAAAAATATAGTCCTATTTATTTTACCACAATTTTGATTATGTGTTGAAAGTATTGTTGAAAAGATTCAGGAGTTGGACAGAGTTACAAACTGTCTAAAGGATAATGGCACTGAACAAAACATGTTTGAAGTTTTACGTTCAAGTTTTGATGAGTGCATATCACTTGTTTTACAATCGATCCCCCTCTCCCATCCAGATATCTGGGATATTCCTTGTTTTACAATCGATCCCCCTCTCAAACCCAGATATCTGGGATATTCCTTGTTTTACAATCCATCCCCCTCTCCAATCCAGATATCTGGGATATTCCTTGTTTTACAATCCATCCCCCTCTCCATCCAAGATATCTGGGATATTCCTTGTTTTACAATCCATCCCCCTCTCCCACCAAGATATCTGGGATATTCCTTGTTTTACAATTGATCCCCCTCTCCAACCCAGATATCTGGGATATTCCTTGTTTTACAATTGATCCCCCTCTCCAACCCAGATATCTGGGATATTCCTTGTTTTACAATTGATCCCCCTCTCCAACCCAGATATCTGGGATATTCCTTGTTTTACAATCGATCCCCCTCTCCAACCCAGATATCTGGGATATTCCTTGTTTTACAATCGATCCCCCTCTCCCACCCAGATATCTGGGATATTCCTTGTTTTATAATCGATCCCCATCTCCAACCCAGATATCTTGGATATTCCTTGTTTTACAATCGATCCCCCTCTCCCACCCAGATATCTGGAATATTCCTTGTTTTACAATCGATCCCCCTCTTCCATCCAGATATCTGGGATATTCCTTGTTTTATAATCGATCCCCATCTCCAACCCAGATATCTTGGATATTCCTTGTTTTACAATCGATCCCCCTCTCCCACCCAGATATCTGGAATATTCCTTGTTTTACAATCGATCCCCCTCTTCCATCCAGATATCTGGGATATTCCTTGTTTTACAATCGATCCCCCTCTCCCACCCAGAAATCTGGGATATCCTTTGTTTTACAATCGATCCCCCCTCTCCAACCATGATATCTGGGATATTCCTTGTTTTACAATCGATCCCTCTCTCCAACCCAGATATCTGGGATATTCCTTGTTTTACAATCGATCCCCTCTCCAACCCAGATATCTGGGATATTCCTTGTTTTATAATTGATCCCCCTCTCCAACCCAGATATCTGGGATATTCCTTGTTTTACAATCGACCCCCCTCTCCCACCCAGATATCTGGGATATTCCTTGTTTTACAATTGATCCCCCTCTCCAACCCAGATATCTGGGATATTCCTTGTTTTACAAGCGACCCACCTCTCCAACCCAGATATCTGTGATATTCCTTGTTTTACAATCGATCCCCCTCTCCCACCCAGATATCTGGGATATTCCTTGTTTTATAATCGATCCCCATCTCCAACCCAGATATCTTGGATATTCCTTGTTTTACAATCGATCCCCCTCTCCCACCCAGATATCTGGAATATTCCTTGTTTAACAATCGATCCCCCTCTTCCATCCAGATATCTGGGATATTCCTTGTTTTACAATCGATCCCCCTCTCCCACCCAGAAATCTGGGATATTCTTTGTTTTACAATCGATCCCCCCTCTCCAACCCAGATTTCTGGGATATTCCTTGTTTTACAATCGATCCCCCTCTCTAACCCAGATATCTGGGATATTCCTTGTTTTACAATTGATCCCCCTCTCCAACCCAGATATCTGGGATATTCCTTGTTTTACAATCGACCCCCCTCTCCCACCCAGATATCTGGGATATTCCTTGTTTTACAATTGATCCCCCTCTCCAACCCAGATATCTGGGATATTCCTTGTTTTACAAGCGACCCACCTCTCCAACCCAGATATCTGTGATATTCCTTGTTTTACAATCGATCCCCCTCTCCCACCCAGATATCTGGGATATTCCTTGTTTTATAATCGATCCCCATCTCCAACCCAGATATCTTGGATATTCCTTGTTTTACAATCGATCCCCCTCTCCCACCCAGATATCTGGAATATTCCTTGTTTAACAATCGATCCCCCTCTTCCATCCAGATATCTGGGATATTCCTTGTTTTACAATCGATCCCCCTCTCCCACCCAGAAATCTGGGATATTCTTTGTTTTACAATCGATCCCCCCTCTCCAACCCAGATTTCTGGGATATTCCTTGTTTTACAATCGATCCCCCTCTCTAACCCAGATATCTGGGATATTCCTTGTTTTACAATTGATCCCCCTCTCCAACCCAGATGTCTAGGAAATTCCTTGTTTTACAATCGATACCCTTCTCCAATCCAGATATTTGGGATATTTCTTGTTTTATAATCGATCCCCCTCTCCAACCCAGATATCTGGGATATTCCTTGTTTTACAATCGATCCCCCTCTCTCACCCAGATATCTGGGATATTCCTTGTTTTACAATCGATCCCCCTCTCCAACCCAGATATCTGGATATTCCTTGTTTTACAATCGATCCCCCTCTCCCACCCAGATATCTGGGATATTCCTTGTTTTACAATCAATCCCCCTCTCCCATTCAGATATCTGGGATATTCCTTGTTTTACAATCGATCATCATCTCCCATCCAGATATCTGGGATATTCCTTGTTTTATCAGGTTATTTTACATATGAGCCGTTCCATGAGAAAACAAACATTATGGACTCTTTGTAATGTATTGATCCAGATCAGTCTGCACAGGCTAACATGGGCCGACACATTCCGTCTCAGGGGGATAGAGGTATAACGTAATGATTCCTGAAATCAGAACATCCACAGGAAGCAAAAAATGTCTGTCCGGATTAGCCTGCAGGGCATGCTTAGGCTGAGGGGATGAGAACATTATAGATTTCTTAGTGAGAAATAATTCCCATGGGATGTTATCAGTCACATGGATGGGATGATATGATGTTATGTATATTACGTCACCACCTACTTCACAATACATATTTGCATGGTTTGAAAATGCCAAAAACACAGCTACTTTTATCCAAATATAATGACGGTTACTATAAATGACATATGTTTACATCAATTGTATATGGAATATAACATTTATATTCCTTTGAATGTTATATACGAGAATTCTTATCCCTTGTGATTTCACCTGTCTATTATAGAAGCACTCGTTTACGTATGTAAATGTCTCTCAGGGTAGTATCCCCATATCAAAAGTTCAATGAGAAATAATATATTATATCAGTTTCAATCAAATGTATTATTTATAAATAATTTTATCTGCCAATATCTGTGTAAATTTTAAATCAATAGGTATAAAATTCTCAAATCAAAAGTTCAAAAGTAGTTCCGTAAAATAATTATCGAGTAGATTGTTGCAACGGCTCAATGAGCGAAGCATTCCATGTGATTGGATTTTTTCATTCATTATCATTGTTTCGTTCAGAACGCAAAATTCCGTTCTGGTCTTATAGCATTCAAACTTCGTTCCAATCACGTTCCGCTCAGATTGTCAACATCATGAAATTGACAAATGTATCGTTCACGCTCCGCTTCATTCCGTTCAGTTCCGCTCTGCTTATGTTCCAATCTGCTCTTAAAGTGTTCAGTCTATCAAATCATTGGGATTGCTTTTTTCCGTTCCCATCAAATTGGTCGCTTTTTTAGGCTCAATGGGAACGCTATTTTTTTATCAAAAGTAGTTTTGTAAAATAATTATAGAGTAAATTGTTGCAACCGCTCAATGAGCGAAGCATTCATGTGATTGGATTTTTTCATTCATTGTGATTGTTTCATTCAGAGCACAAAATTCCGTTCTGATTTGAAAGCGTTACACATTCGTTCCAATCACGCTCTCGATCCAATCACGTTCATCTCAGATTGTTGATTTTGTGATATCTTAACTGTTTCAGTTCCAATCAAATGTATTATTTATAAAGAATTGCATCTACCAATTAAGTTTTGATATCAGAATGTTATCCTTCTTGATTTAAAATATACACGCTTATATGAAACTTGTTCTAACACACTTATGGGTTAAAGTGTAAATATCTCTCGGATAGAAGTCCCGTATCAAAAAGGTCAATGGTAAATAAACTCTGTACTTTACTTAGTAGATGACTGTATTAACCCTTTCTGACAAACAACAAATCTTCAGCAGACGACTTTGAAAACATACCCAAATACATTTGGAAACTCCCTTTAAATGAAAGTACAATAATTGAGTAGAGATGAAAACATGGTGACAACAGGAGAAATTGCTTTGTTTTGAGCAATGTTTTCATTTGTCGCCATGTTTTCAAAAGTCCTCTGTTGCAGAGGTGTCATAAAGTGACCATTTGAGGGAAAAGGTTAAAAGATCATTGTAAAATGTTGGTTTTACAATTTTTTCCAGATAAGTCAGTATTTACAGCCAATTTAAAAGAGGAAAGAAACTAGTGGTATTTACTGATTAATGAAATGTGTTCAGGTAAAAAGGTTGCCATGGGGACCATGGATATCATGGCCGTAGAGCAGTCAGTTTAGAACACTTTACTTATGGATGCTGTAATTGGAAGGTAACTACACATTGTAAAATTCTCCTCAAAACTTTTGAACATTTACCTTATGTGATATTTTATAGACATCTTCTTTGATAACATCTAAAGGATATTTTTCAACAATCAACTTTTTATTTAAAACATTGTAGAAACAGTAGTGAATGCTAATTTTTGGAGATATGTGCCCCTTTCAAACTTGTTCAAAGACATAAATTCCATGCAGAAATTTTAAAAACTTAAAAAATCTTCTTTTCATAAACCAAAAGGCCTAGAGCTTATATATATGTGTAGCATTGTCTAGTGGTTCTCTACCAAGATTGTTCAAATTATACTCCTGAGGTAAAAAGATTGGCCCCCATCCCGGGGGTCACCTGTTTTACATAGAGATGGATAGGGAAAAACTTGTCTGAAACAGAAAGGCCTAGAGCTTACATATTTGGTGTGTAGCATTGTTTAGGAGTCCTCTACCAATATTGTTCAAATAATACCAGTGGGATCAAAATTGGCCCCACCCCGTGAGTTACTGTTTTACATAGAGATATATAGGCAAATACTCATCATGAACAAGTTCTCCTTTTGCGACAATGTTATCAAAGGTTGTATGCTTCAGGTACATTAAAAATGTATTTTTTACAGCGGTCAAGATGACATTGCAGCCCATTCTGAATGTGTTGATGAAGCAGCATTAAAGTTGTGTTACTTTACTAGATATGTAGAGAAACGAAGACATGTTCTATCAAAGGAAACCTACAAAGCTCTTCAGAACAAGCTAGACCCTAACTTTGGAGAGCGAGACAGAAAAACTGTCCAGGCTCTCCTTTATTCGGGTGGAGGAGGTAGGTTAACTCTTTCCCTCATATATACGCTTTCTGACGCCTCTGCAGCAGACAGCTTTTTGAAAACATAGTGACAAAAGAAGAAATTGCACAAAACGTGCAATTTCTCCTTTTGCCACATGTTTTCCTCTTTTTGTCATAGGGTATCCATTCAATTATGGAGATTTTCTATTTTTTGACAAAATACGTTCAAAGTGTCTGCTGCAGAATTGTCGTATGAGGTAAAGGGTTAAAAGCTTTTTTCCACATACAGCAAATCTGCAGCAGACAACTTTGTAAACATACATGGAACAATATGGATTTTTTTTTAACACGTACATATCAGCAGCAGACGACTTGGATAAGATCTAGGCAAAACTATTGAAACATCTTTTACCCTTTCCCACATACAATAAATCTGATGCAGACATCTTTGTAAACATATAAGTAAATTGATAGAATATCTCAGTAGATGTAGGCAAGAATATCGTAAAATAATTCTCCTTTTGCAATAATGATTTCATTAGTCATTAAAAGGCGACTATATGTGTGAATGGGTTAGTATTTTTCACACATAATATAAAGATCTTGCAGCAGATGACTGAAAAAATCATGGCAAAAGAAATAATGTTTTAATTTACAATATTTTAATTTCAATATCAAATCTGTACTTCCAATCTGGATGTTACTTTTAACCCTTTCCCTCATATAGACGTTTTCTAGTGATAAAAGAAGAAATTGCTCAAAACAAGCAATTTCTCCTTTTGCCACGATGTTTTCCACTTTTAGTCATAGGTTATCCATTCAATTATAGAGATTTTCTATTTTTTGACAAATATGTTTGAAGTCTTCTTCTGCAGAATTGTTGTATGAGGTAAAGGGTTAACTATTTTTTTCATCAATGCAAACAACTCAAAAAATGGAATATCATGTCAAAATACTCCAAAAAACTATCAAATTGCAAACACATTTTGATGCATATGTAGAAGACTCTTTTCGAAATGTTTATGGCATAAAGATTAATTTCTGATAATGAGCAATGTCTCCTTTTGCAACAATGTTTTCCAATTGCATCTGATGCTGATGCTTTTATATGTGGGAAAGGGTTAAAATATCATGTCAGATAAACATTTGATCCTTTCAATTCAAGTCCAAAATTGTCTTTCATACCTGTGTTTAAAGACCACCCATGGGAAGTGAACAATCTGGTCTTTGGTCATAGGTGGTCTTGAATTTCAGGGTCATTTATACAGATAATGAGTATTTTGGAAATTCAATGAATGGTCTCTATAGACATGGAATTGCTATTGTGTTCTTTAACACAGGTTGGACTGTATACACAAGTTATTATTGCAACAAGCTTTAAGCGGTTTCTAGCCAGGACTTCTAAGTTTTATATTGGAAGGAATTAACCCGTTCCCAAATACAAATAATCTACATCAGATGACTTTGAAAATATCTTGACAAAAATATGGAAAATCTCTTAAAATGAAGGCTTAACTTTTATAGATGGAACAGTTTCCCCAAAATTGTGGTGAGGACTCAGTGACGGGAAGGTAAAAGTGTATAACGCTGTGACTTGGCAGGTGGAGGGAAACCCCCTACAAACTAAACAGTCAGTTGTGAGTATGCTTTGATAGAATAATTTTGACATAATTCACCACAAGGGATCATTATATCGAAATGATGTGCAGAGTGCATGTTATAACCGAATTTGGTGCAAGGTCAGAGTCAACACTGTAGGTCAAGGGACATAAGACTTATGTCTGTTTTACTGTCTATTCCATATCTCGTGAACCGCTTGGAGGCTATTAAAATAAATTGCCACAAATTTTCATCATAGTGAGATGATGTGCAGTGCCCATGTTTCTGCAATATTTTTTTTTTTCAAACATCCTGTATTAGTATAACGAATAAACTGCCAAAGGGCAGATATATGTTTTTGTTTAATAAACAATCAGCTTGTTTAATTTCACTTTTTTGCAACACATTCCATGGAAATTTCAAATCTTGTATTGATCAAAGCGTAGACAAATTTCAATTTCTAGTTAAGCTTCAGTTATGTATTTTTGGAAATGTTGGCAGTTTTCAGCACTTTTGAGCACAGACAATGTACAGTGACAACTGCATAGTCGGGTCAGAGTTTACTCGTTTTTATCGATATTTATTGCTCATCAATTAGTCTAGTCTGATCCAACCAAGCACCTGCATTGAAACAAGTCACTCTTTGACACAAAATGTAATAAGATTTAGGCAAAATGAACAAATGGCTCATAGTGAGCAATCTCTTGTTTGTTGCAATGTTTTCAACCCCGTGCCAAAAAGAACTGTTATTGATTGGGGTTTTCCATGTTTTAGCCAGGATGTTTGCAAAGTCGTCTGCTGCAGTTCTGCTGTACGATGATGAATTGTTTGTATCTACCCTCCGCTGTGCAGAGTTAACTTTTTGGCGGGCAATTTGTTGTATGTGTGATATATTATGTATTTATAGACAAGCAAGTGGTTGGGATGGGTGGGCTGTTTGGGCTGGGGTACAATGTTTTCAACCCTATTCAATAATGAACTTTCAATAATTGAGGTTTACCATATTTAACGCTTGATGTTTGTAAAGTCGTCTCCTGCATATTTTTTCTATGTGTGATAAAGTTTGTATTTATAGACAAGCAAGTTTTTGGGGTTGGTGGTTTTGTTTGGGCTTGGGTACAGTGTTTACAAGCTGTTTTCCAGAAAATATGTACATATGAATTTCAGGCATGTTTTACAGCTGTTGGAGACAGCCATGTCTGGGCTGGTTCCTATGGTATATATATCATCAGTACAGAAACCATAACAATTACTAAAACATTGATGGAACATGAGGATCTTGTCGTTGACATTGTACTGTATGATCAAAACAAGTATGTATGAATTGGACTCAGATGTTAGTACTGTTTGATCAAAACAAGTATGTATTAATTGAAATCAGATGTTAGTACTGTATGATCAAAACAAGTATGTATGAATTGAAATCTGATGTTAGTACTCTATGATCAAAACAAGTATGTATGAACTGAAATCTGATGAAGCCATGTGTTAAATCTGCCTTGGCAGAGTGACACATAAAGCTAATGTCTTCATCATCAGTTCGCAGGCGACACATGTGATTATCTGTTGCCCAGGTGATAAGAATTGTGGTCACTTCCCACAATGCATCACAGTTTCCTCTCATGGAAGCACCATCAACACATGCTCTTTCAGAAAAGGGAAAAACGTCTGTTAAGAGAAATGATATCAATTTTCGTCTTCATGTATACAGTACACAATATATTTGAAATTCAATATTTAATAAAAGAATTCTAATACCTTGTTATTGTATGCCCTAATAACACACTCATTAATTGAAAAACAACAAACCCAGTGTGATTAAATATAGGTTCATTTACAGATATGTGTACAGTGTGTGTAAAAAAGGTTCATCTGTTCATTTACAGGTATGTGTACAGTGGGTGTAAATATAGGTTTATTTACAGATATGTGTACAGTGTGTGTAAATATAGGTTTATTTACAGATATGTGTACAGTGTGTGTCAATATAGGTTTATTTACAGATATGTGTACACTGTACAGTGTGTGTCAATATAGGTTCATTTACAGATATGTGTACAGTGTGTGTAAATATAGTTTTTTTTTACAGATATGTGTACAGTGTGTGTCAATATAGATTCATTTACAGATATGTGTACAGTGTGTGTCAATATTGATTCATTTACAGATATGTGTACAGTGCCAGTCTAGATGGAACCATTATCAAATGGGATGTAAAGAAATTAACAAAGGCCCAGCCTATCATTAACCTTCACGGTCAAGTAAAATGTCTTCGATCTTTGAAAATTCACAAGGATAAAATGTTTTGTGGTAAGTGAACAATTGACATTATTTTGCTAGAAAAAAGACATACACATATCTGTATGACTGTGTGTCTGATTTATTGATTAATTATGGTTTTATGCCGTTTCAACTATTTTCAGTCACATTACGGTAGCCTGTTCATTTACCCATGCATTTCCTTGCTTTCTCAAACTAGTACTCTACACAACAGCTTTCCAAGCAGCTTGCTCACTGGCTTACCCACATAGTTTATTAGCCCATTTTTGAAAGACAAACGACCCTTGTCGCATTGGCCTTTTGTCAAACATCGGATAGAATGTTAGCTGAGCTGGGGTTCGAGCTAACAACCCTGGATTGACAGCCCACATTGCTAACAACTGAGCTAGCTGGGCTCGGCTACTGACTGTGTTTCTGAGACTGAGCTTCTAACTGACTTGGTCTGTTGGTTTATGAGACAAACCCAAGACTTGACCCTTTACCACATAATTCTTTCTGACGCCTTTGCAATGGACGACATCAGAAAACATTGAGGCAAAAAGGAGAAATTGCTCATTATGAGCAATTTATTTTTTCCCCACAATGTTTTTATCTCTATTCTGCAATTTTACTTTGATTTATATATAGTGTTGATATTTGTGTTTTAATAATTTCGATGTGTTTATTTCAGGTTCGTGGTCCTCTGTACTTATGTGTGATCTTGAAGGGACGAAACTCTTACAGTTTCAAGCTGTGGAATCAAACAAAATTGTAGAACTTGACAGTTTTATTATCCTACCAACTGGAGAGGTAAACTTGCACTACTTTTCATCATTAATGAGTGTGGTGTTACATTAACCCATTCTCCATTTACTACAAATCTGCAGTCGACGACTTGGAAACCATCTTGGCATAATGCATCTGCAGGTTGCTTAAAAGTAGCAAATTCATTTTTTAGTCCCCATCCATTTTCAGCAGAGAGAGCTATAGATATATCCTGCATCTGTCTGTCTTTGTGAAAAATCTGGATTATGTGACAACTAGAAGTATACATCAATGGTTGGATTATTGAATCTTTGTATCTGTATAGAGCGCAATTAAAGAAACTTTTGAAAACATTTTGACAAAAGAATAAATTGCTCATTATGAGAAATTTCTCCTTTTGCCACAATGTTTTCAACTCAATGCAATAATTTAGCTTTAATCTATAGAGATTTTTCACATTTTTGCTGCTTTTTTACTGCATGTGTGAAAGGATTAAGAGGATGTGTATGTCACAATGCAGTATTCTACCCTCTTAAATGTATTTTTACAATAATAAGATATTTTAGATAGCAGATAACTCTTTCACACATACAACAAATAAGCAGCAGGCAACTTTTGAAAACATTTTATCAAAAATGTTGCAAAAACTCTCTGAACATAAGAATAATTATGGAAAAGAGTTGAAAACATTGTGGAAAAAGGTAAATTTGTCATTCTGATCAATTTCTCATTTTGCCAAAATGATATCATAAGTTGTCTGCTGCAGAGGCATCAGGAAGGTTGTAATCAGGAATCTGCCGTGGTTAGCGTCGGGGATTTCGAAATGGGTGTCCCGGGTTCGATTTCCAGTCGTGCCGCGACAGTCATGGTGGAGTGCCCTTTAGCAAGGCACATTTCCTAGCCTAGTACTTGTTTGTTTACCCAGGGATCATGAATAAAGGAACTGTCACCATGATATAACATTTAATGTCTTACAGATGTGGACAGGATGTCGGAGAGAGAGTTGGATTTATTCCTGGAACATTGATACAGGAGATATGATCAGTAAAATACAGCTTCCAAATGACAGCAAGGGTATCAGTATAATGTCTCAGACAGACGACAAGGTACAGAAAACCATCCTTAGTCTAAAGAGTACAGGGGTAGATCCAATCTTATTAACCCTTTCCCTCATACAACAAATTTGCAGCAGACGACTTTGAAAACATCTCAACAATAATATAGAAAATCTCCCTTAATAAAAACACACTTATTGAATAGAGTTAAAAACATTGTGTCAAAAGATGAAATTGCTCGTTTTGAGCAATTTCTTCTTTTGTCACGAAGTTCTCAAAAGTCATCTGCTGCAGAGGCATCAGAAAGCACCTATATGTGGGAATAGGTCAAAACTAGACTTAAGATTCGCTGCAGTAGCAGACACTCATATACTATCATCATCATGATCTGAATATTGCCTGTTACATGTCATCTCAGATTGACCTTTGAGCCAGCCAATTGAATTGTCACCTACAAAATCGCTAGGTCTCAACAGGGGAGATAAAAAACTTTGGATATATTCCTGGAACATTGATACAGGAGATATGATCAGTAAAGTACAGCTTCCCTGTTACAGTAAAGGTGTCAGTATAATGTCTTTAAAAATCTTCTCCTCCGAAAGTATCTCACCGATTTCTGAATAATTTTGTAGAAATGTTGATAGGGTGATCCTCTATGAGATTACTTCAAGTCATGTTGATTGGTAAAAACCATGGCCTCCAGAGGGCAGGGCTGTTTTTCTTATATGACTTTAGTGAAATTTTAAAGATATTCTCTTCTGAAAGTATCAGAATTGTAATCAAATACATTTGTAAACATTTTCCTTGGGTGAACCTCTACCTGATTCCTGCAAGCTATATTGATTGGCCAAAAGACATGGCCACCAGGGTGTCTGTTGTGGCTGTTTTATCATTTATGCCCAGGGTGTAAGATTTAGAGAATAATTTCCTGAAAAACTCAATGTCTGATTTAAAAATAATAATTTCAGGTAGTACATAAACATTTCTTTGGTGACCTTATCAGTTATATTAATTTGACAAAAGACCAACAACATAGTTGGTTATTTTCCTTTGTGGCAGTGGAGCTATACTGGTTTTCTTGAATTTCTTGTTTTAGCCTACCTGACCGCAAAAAGATTTATTATTGTTGGCATGACAACTCACATTGCATAACTCAGGTGAGCGATCTAGGGTCTTCATGGCTCTATTGTTTAAATGTTTTCAACCATTTACCAAATTCATATTTGAAGAGTCATCTGCTTTTAAAATTATAAGAGGACAAATAAGGAATGAATATGAAATGAAAATAACGGTATTGGTATAGATAAGAAAACATTGGAGGAAAGAAGAAATAGCTCAAAACAATAAATTGCTCCTTTTTCTACAATATTTTCTTAAGTTATCTGCTGCATATGCTGTTTGTATCAGGTAAAGGATGGTCCAACCCAGTTGTTTCTTATCTCTTTTCCTCATATAGTTAATTTAAAGCAGATGACTTTAAAACATCTAAACATGAAATATAATTTATACATGGAAGTATAATTATTAAATTGATTTGAAAATATTTTAACAAAAGGTGAACATGTTCATCTTTGGCAATTTCTCCTTTTGCCACAGTGTTTTCAAAAGTCATCTGCTACAGATGTGTCAAACTAGGTATGTATGTGGGAAAGGGTTAAAATGTTCTCTTTTATGACAGGTATGGGTTGGAAGTAAAGAGGGGACAATCAATATTTTCTCAATGGAAACCAAACAAATATGTAAAACACTGAAGGCCCATGAAGATGCTGTAAGAGTGTTGATTCAAGTTACTGACAGGTAAGGTCAATCATCAACCATCTTACTTATACACCAACCATCTTAATTATACATCAACCATCTCACTTATACATCAGCCATCTTACTTATACATCAACCATCTTACTTATACATCAACCATCTTACTTATACATCAACCATCTCACTTATACATCAACCATCTTACTTATACATCAACTCTCTCACTTATACACCAACCTTCTCACTTATACATCAACCATATTACTTATACATCAACCATCTTACTTATACATCAATAATCTCACTTAAACATAAAGCATCTTTCTTTTACATCAACAATCTCACTAATACATCAACCCTCTCACTTATACATCAACCTTCTCACTTATATATCAACCATCTCACTTATACATCAACCATCTCAATTATAAATCAACCATCTCACTTATACATCAACCATCTTACTTACACTTCAACCATCTCACTTATACATCAACTATCTCACTTATACATCAACTATCTTAGTTATACATCAACCATCTCACTTATACATCAACCATCTCACTTATACATCAACCATCTTACTTATACATCAACCATTTCACTTATACATCAACCATCTTACTTGTACATCAACCATGTCACTTATACATCAACCATCTTAGTTATACATCAACCATCTCACTAATACATCAACCATCTCACTTATACATCAACCTTCTCACTTATACATCAATAATCTCACTTAAACATAAAGCATCTTTCTTTTACATCAACAATCTCACTAATACATCAACCCTCTCACTAATACATCAACCATCTCACTTATACATCAACCTTCTCCCTTATACATCAATAATCTCACTTAAACATAAAGCATCTTTCTTTTACATCAACAATCTCACTAATATATCAACCCTCTCACTAATATATCAACCCTCTCACTTATACATCAACCATCTCACTTATACATCAACCATCTCACTTATACATCAACCATCTCACTTATACATCAACCATCTCACTTATACATCAACAATCTCACTTATACATCAACCATCTTAGTTATACATCAACCATCTCACTAATACATCAACCATCTCACTTATACATCAACCATCTCACTTATACATCAATAATCTCACTTAAACATAAAGCATCTTTCTTTTACATCAACAATCTCACTAATACATCAACCATCTCACTTATACATTAACCATCAACCATCTCACTAATACATCAACCATCTCACTTATACATCAACCATCTCACTTATACATCAATAATCTCACTTAAACATAAAGCATCTTTCTTTTACATCAACAATCTCACTAATACATCAACCATCTCACTTATACATTAACCATCTCACCTATATATCAACCATCTCACTTAAATATCAACCATCTCACTTAAATATCAACCATCTCACATATACATCAACCATCTCACATATAAATCAACCATCTCACTAATATATCAATCATCTCACTTGTACATCAACCATCTCAATTATACATCAACCATCTCACTTATACATCACCATCTCACTAATACATCAACCATCTCACTTATACATCAACCATATCCAGTACACATAAAGCATATCACTAATACATCAACCATCTTACTTATCCATCAACCATCTTACTTACACTTCAACCATCTCACTTATACATCAACTATCTCACTTATACATCAACCATCTCACATATACATCAACCATCTCATATCTACATCAACCATCTCCAGTATACATCTACCATCTCTCTAATACATCAACCATCTCCAGTATACATCAACCATCTCTCTATTACATCAACCATCTCACATCTTTATCAACAATCTCCAGTAAACATCAACCATCTCCAGTATACATCAACCATCTCACATCTTCATCAACAATCTCCAGTAAACATCAACCATCTCCAGTAAACATCAACCATCTCCAGTATACATCTACCATCTCTCTAATACATCAACCATCTCCAGTATACATCAACTATCTCACTTATACATCAACCATCTCACATCTACATCCACCATCTCATATATACATCAACCATCTCCAGTATACATCTACCATCTCTTTAATACATCAACCATCTCCAGTATACATCAACCATCTTACTTATCCATCAACCATCTTACTTACACTTCAACCATCTCACTTATACATCAACTATCTCACTATTACATCAACCACCTCACATCTTCATCAACAATCTCCAGTATACATCTACCATCTCAGTAATACATCAACCATCTCAAATATACATCAACCATCCATCTCACATATACATAAACCATCTCCAGTATACATCAACCATCGCACTAGTACATCAATTATCTCACTCATATTTCAACCATCTCATCTCTACATCAACCATCTAACTTATACATCAACCATTTTACTTATACATCAACCATCTCACTTATACATCAACAATCTTGCTAATACATCAACCATCTCACTTATACATCAACCATTTCACTTATACATCAACAATCTTACTAATACATCAACCATCTCACTTATACATCAACCATCTCACTTATACATCAACAACCTCAAATAAACCAGATCACTTTATATCTCACTTGTACAGAAGACCCTTCACTTTTGACAAATTTTCAAAATAATTCAACTCCGTGTGTAAATTCTTGTTACCAATTTTTTTTCTAGACACTGTTTTCTCAGATGTAAATTGTTCTGTCAGGTCTTATCTTAGTTATACAACAGTCAATCATTTAACACATACGACTTCCGAAATTATTGTGACAAAAGAAGAAAATGCTCATAATGAGTAATTTTGCCTATCACAATGTTGTCAACTCTATCTAATAATTTAATTTTCATTAATGGAGAGTTTCCATAGTTCTGCATAGATATTTTCAAAGTTGTCAGCTGCATATTTGTTTGTATGTGGGAAAGGGTCAATATGTTACATGTTATATGTCGCATGAGGAAACACATTTAACATGTGGATTTTTATTTTTTAGCTCACCTATGCACAAAGTGCAAGGTGAGCTTTTGTGATCGCTCACCGTCCGTCGTCCGTCGTCGTCGTCGGCGTCCGTCCGTTCACATTTTCCTACAAACGACCTCCCTCCTACACCAATGAACCAAATTCAAAATAATTTTACGGGAATGTTCCTTGGGTGGATCTCTTTCAAACTTGTTCAAAGAATTCCATTCCATGCAGAACTTTGGCTGCCATGGCAACAAAACAGGGGAAAGTAACCAAAACTTAAAAAATCTTTTTGTCTGAAAGTAGAACGCCCATGCCTTTGATATTTGGTATGTAGCATCATCTAGTGAACCTCTACCCAGATTGTTCAAATTATAGCCATGGGGTCAAAAATGACCCCTCCCCGGGGGTCACTTGTTTAACATAGACTCATATAGGGGAAAACCTTTTAAAATCTTCTTGTCTAAAGGTAGAAGGCCCATGCCTTTGATATTTGGTATGTAGCATCATCTAGTGAACCTCTACCAAGATTGTTCAAATTATAGCCCTGGGGTCAAAAATGACCCCTCCCCGGGGGTCACTTGTTTAACATAGACTCATATAAGGGAAAAACTTTAAAAATCTTCTTGTCTAAAAGTAGAAGGCCCATGCCTTTGATATTTGGTATGTAGCATCATCTAGTGAACCTCTACCAAGATTGTTCAAATTATAGCCCTGGGGTAAAAAATGACCCCTCCCCGGGGGTCACTTGTTTAACATAGACTCATATATGGGAAAAACCTTTAAAAATCTTCTTGTCTAAAAGTAGAAGGCCATTGCCTTTGGTATTTGGTATGTAGCATCATCTAGTGAACCTGTACCAAGGTTGTTCAAATTATAGCCCTGGGGTCAAAAATGACCCTTTCCCACGGGGGTCACTTGTTTTACATAGACTCATATATGGGAAAAACCTTTAAAAATCTTCTTGTCTAAAAGTAGAAGCCCCATGCCTTTGATATTTGGTATTTAGCATCATCTAGTGAACCTGTACCAAGATTGTTCAATTTATAGCCCTGGGGTCAAAAATTACCCCTCCCCGGGGGTCACTTGTTTAACATAGACTCATATAAGGGAAAAACTTTAAAAATCTTCTTGTCTAAAAGTAGAAGGCCCATGCCTTTGATATTTGGTATGTAGCATCATCTAGTGAACCTCTACCAAGATTGTTCAAACTATAGCCCTGGGGTAAAAAATGACCCCTCCCCGGGGGTCACTTGTTTAACATAGACTCATATAAGGGAAAAACTTTAAAAATCTTCTTGTCTAAAAGTAGAAGGCCCATGCCTTTGATATTTGGTATGTAGCATCATCTAGTGAACCTCTACCAAGATTGTTCAAATTATAGCCCTGGGGTCAAAAATGACCCCTTCCCGGGGGTCACTTGTTTAACATAGACTCATATAGGGGAAACATTTTAAAAATCTTCTTGTCTAAAAGTAGAAGGCCCATGCCTTTGATATTTGGTATGTAGCATCATCTAGTGAACCTCTACCAAGATTGTTCAAATTATAGGCCTGGGGTCAAAAATGACCCCTCCCTGGGGGTCACTTGTTTAACATAGACTCATATAGGGGAAAAACTTTAAAAATCTTCTTGTCTAAATGTAGAGGGCCCAGGCCTTTGATATTTGGTATGTAGCATCATCTAGTGAACCTCTACCAAGATTGTTCAAATTATAGGCCTGGGGTCAAAAATGACCCCTCCCTGGGGGTCACTTGTTTAACATAGACTCATATAGGGGAAAAACTTTAAAAATCTTCTTGTCTAAATGTAGAGGGCCCAGGCCTTTGATATTTGGTATGTAGCATCATCTAGTGAACCTCTACCAAGATTGTTCAAATTATAGGCCTGGGGTCAAAAATGACTCCTCCCTGGGGGTCACTTGTTTAACATAGACTCATATAGGGGAAAAACTTTAAAAATCTTCTTGTCTAAAAGTAGAACGCCCATGCCTAAATTAAAATTGATATTTGGTATGTAGCATCATCTAGTGAACCTCTACCAAGATAATTCAAATTATAGCCCTGGGGTAAAAAATGACCCTTCCCCGGGGGTCACTTGTTTTACATAGACTCATATAGGTGAAAAACTTAAAAAAAAATTTTGTCTAAAAGTAGAGGGCCAAGGCCTTTGATATTGGATATGTAGCATCATCTAGTGGACCTTTACAAAGAGTGTTCAAATTATAGCCCTGGGGTCTATTGTTTTACATAGACTCATACAGAGAAAAAACTTATAAAAACTTCTTGTCTAAAAGTAGACGCCCCAGGCCTTTGATATTTGGTATGTAGCATCATCTAGTGGACCTCTACCAAGATTTTTCAAATTATAGCCCTAGGGTCACTTTTTTTTCATAGACTCATATAGGGGAAAGAACACTGAAAACTTTTTAAGTTTGATTAAATCAGGTGAGCGATATAGGACCATCATGGTCCTCTTGTTTTTATATACAGAGTTGAAAATATTGTGTGCAGTGAAGAAACAATTTGTCTCTTAAACTAAAATATTTTCAAGGATTTTCTTCTGCAGAGACATCGGAACCTGATTTAGAATTGTCCCAATATGAAAACCTTTGATTCATCTGTAAATGGACCAGGTCACACAAAAACTGACCTTCAGGACTTCGCTTTTCTCCAAAATATATCTTGGTGAAAAAATCTAACATCTTGACAATAGTGCAGGTTTTAATGTCACACATTTTTGAAAACATTGTATGAACAGAAAAAAAAGGCTTTTACTCCGCAACCACTGGAAAGGTGATTAGATATTTAGAGAATATGCATGTGTTCAGAGTTGACATTATTATACCCCCGGTTCCGAAGGAAAGGGGGGGTATACTGTTTTACCCATGTCCGTCCTTCCGTCCGTCCGTCCGTCCTTCCGTCCGTCCGTCCGTCCGTTTCCGTAACACTTTCGTTTCCGGGCTATTTCTCTGCAACCGCTTTTTGGAATTTGATGAAACTTCATAGGAAGGATCACCACCAAGTGTAGATGCGCATATCGTGTTTGCGTTCCGGTTGGATTATTTTTCACGGAGTTATGGCCCTTTACCCCACCATCAGGCTATGTATGACTAAATTCATTTCCGGGCTATTTCTCTGCAACCGCTTTTTGGAATTTTATGAAACTTCATAGGAAGGATCACCACCAAGTGTAGATGCGCATATCGTGTTTGCGTTCCGGTTGGATTATTTTTCACGGAGTTATGGCCCTTTACTCCACCATCAGGCTATGTATGACTAAATTCATTTCCGGGCTATTTCTCTGCAACCGCTTTTTGGAATTTTATGAAACTTCATAGGAAGGATCACCACCAAGTGTAGATGCGCATATCGTGTTTGTGTTCCGGTTGGATGATTTTTCACGGAGTTATGGCCCTTTACCCCACCATCACATATGTCTTTCAAAACATGAGCGGGGGTATCACTAGTGAGCAGTAGCTCACATATTTCTTGTTTTCATCAAGTATGAAAGACCTTTCATTTAAGCAAGAGCCTGTATTTTCGGAGATCATCCATCAGTTTAACCCTTTCCCTCATACGACAATTATGCAGCAGACGACTTAGAACGTATTTTGTCAAAACATAGAAAATCTCCATTATTATGGATAACCTATGACTAAAAGTGGAAAACATTGTGGCAAAAGGAGAAATTGCACGTTTTGTGCAATTTCTTCTTTTGTCACTATGTTTTCAAAAAGCTATGTGCTGCAGAGGCATCAGAAAGCATCTAAATGAGGGAAAGGGTTAAGGGATATTGCCTTGTCTATCTCTTATTTCAACCAATCAAGATACAATGTAGCCTAGTAGTTAAAGCATCTGCTTCAGGAGCGGTAGGTCGAAGGTTTGATGTCCCAGTGGCGACAGTGGCATCTGTTCCGATATGGCCGATTGTTTAGCCGCCAGCTGGATAAATATGGGTGTCTGACGCCTGGCAAAAAAATTGGACTAGGGAAGTAAAAATGTGTCTCTAAGTTAGAAATGACTGGCCCTTACAATTTGGGGGACACTATGATAAGCAGACATTTTCCTTTACTTACTTTTCAGGTATATGATATCAGGGGGAGGCAGTATGGATGGTAAAGTGTGTGTTTGGAGTCTACTAAACAATACAATAGATTCGGGCAGCTTTGGTTAAAAACTTAACCCTTTCCCTCAAACAAAACAACAGAAAAAAACCTGTATATATGATTTAAACTTAAACAGATGTTCTGTTCAGAGGCGTCTGTTTTGAAAATTGCATGTTTAGTTTGCTTCATATTTTAAAAATTGAAGAAAAAGGAGAAACTGGTATTTTACATAATTTATTATTTTTCGATGGTGTTCCATCTCCAAATCCCATTGAATAACATTGGTTCTGTACCTTTATATCTCTGTTTAAATTCTACCACATGTGCCTTGGGTGTTTGATGATCGTCTACACCTCTCTTCTAGTATTTAAATTATGTTAAATCAGACGTGCAATTTAGGCCATTCATGGTCTTTTGTTTATCACATTAACAAATTATATTTTTTTTATGCAAATAAATTTGCATTTTATTATTTGTCTGTATCATTCATTTTTAGCTCGACTTTTCGAAGAAAAGGCTAGCTATACTACTTGCCTTGGCGTCGGCGTTGGTATCACACATTGGTTAAGTTTTTTGTACCAATTCACTTTTCTGTCAAAACCATTACAGATATTCCTTTGCAACTTACAACATTTATTCATCATCATAACCTCCAAGAACAGGCAAGAGTATATAACTCTGTCAAGGTCTTTGTAAGAATTATGGCCCTTTTTCGACTTAGAATTTTGGTTAAGTTTTTCATACCACCTCATTTTTTTCCAAAATAATTAGAGATATTGCTTTGAAACTTTCAACACTTGTTTCTCATCATTACCTCCATCAACAGACAAGAGAACATAAGTCTGTCAAGGTTTTTGTAAGAACTATGGCCCTTTTTTTACTTATAATTTTGGTTATGATTTTTAGTTTAATTGTTAAATAAAGTTGAAAACATTGTGGCCAAAGGAGAAATTGCTCATCATGAGCAATTTCACCTTTGGCCACAATGTTTTAAAAAGTCGTCTGCTGCTATTGCGTAAAAATGCGTCTGCAGGTGGGAAAGGGTTACCCACTTACAATACTTATATAACATCATTACTTTCATCAACAGACAAGAGTTCATAACTCTGTCAAGGTTTTTTGTAAGAATTATGGCCCTCTTTCGACTTAAAATATTGGTTAAGTTTTTCGTACTAGCCCACTCTTTTCAAAACCATTAGAGATATAGCTTATACACTTACAATATTTATTTACCATCATAACCTCCATCAACAGACAGGAGTACATAACTCTGTCAATGTGTTTTTTAGCTCACCTAAGCACAAAGTGCAAGGTGAGCTTTTGTGATCACTCACCGTCCGGCGTCGTCGTCGTCGTCGTCTGTCCGTCTGTTAACAATTTCCTACAAATGACTTCTCCTACTAAACCGTCCATTGGCTTTCAAAATAACTTCACAGGAATGGTTCTTAGGTGAACCTCTTTCAAAGTTGTTCAATTCCAAGTAGAACTTTGGTTGCTGCGGCATCAGAAAAGGGGAAAATTGCCAAATCTTAAAAAATATTCTTGTCCAAAAGTACTGGCCCGATTTGAAAAATATTTTGCACAAATGTTCCTTGGGGTACCCTCTACCAAGATTGTTCAAATATTTCCGATCCGTTGAAAAACATGGCCGCCAGGGCGCGGAACTTTTTTTCCTTATATGTGCATTGTTAAAACTTTAAAAATCTTCTTGTCCAAAAGTACTGGTCTGATTTGGAAATTATTTGTACATTTTTTCACATATTTCTAATTTTTATTTTGATAAAATATTTTAGCCAAAGCAATTACTTTAATTTCGCACAAATTATTCCAACAGTAAACAAATCTCTTCACATCATCGTCAAATTTTGACTCGGAATTACTTGGCAAGATTCTGACTTTTTTCAATTGTTTCGTTTTTCGTTTCGTTTTTTGCTCACCTGAGCAAATTGACCTACTGTAATCACCCTGTGTCTGGCTTGGATTGTTTCCTTCAACATTTTGTTTAAACATCATATATCTTAAATCAGTAGTCGCTATTGTTATCTGCCTGTGTCTGACATGCGGTGTCGTCTACAACATTTTCTAAATTACAAGGTCAATTTCTAACCAAACTTCATCGGAAAGATTCTGTTGTGTTCCTCTTTTAAAATTGTCAAAGAATAAATTATTTGTAGAACTCTGATTGCTCGCTGCAATATGGTTAACATGACAACACTTTATCCATCTCTGGAACCTCTAGTCAGAAGGTGGTGGTATGACAAAACTTCAATATTTCTCTTCTCTGAAAGTGATTGTCAATATGTTTAGATTATATTCCAGAACTATTTCTTAGGCAACATTCTATGACAAGTGTTAAAGCCATATTGATAAGTTGAAAGCTTAAGAAAAGCTTAAGAAAAGGGACAAAATGACAACACTTTATGTTGTTCTCTAAGGCTGCTTGTCATTCAAGACACTTTGGTATAAACGTTCCGAAGGTGACCCTCCCTGTACAAAACCGTTGAAGCCATGATTGGATGAATGTTGTGGACACCAAGCAGCATCATTAAATGGATAAAATGATAAAATCCTTAAATGGAAGTGCAGGATGACCTTTTGTGATGACTCGACATCCATCGCCCGCCGTTGTTGTCTGTCTGTCCACATTTTCCTACAAACAACTTCTTTTCCTAAACTGCTTGGCTAATGTTTATGAAACTTCACAGGGATGTTCTTTGGGTGGAGCCCTTTCAAAATTATTCAAAGAAATTATTTCCATGCAGAACTGTGGTTGTCATGGCAACCGAAAGGATTTAAAAATAAAAGACAATCGTCTGAAACCGAAAGGCCTAGAGCTTGGATATTTGGTGTTTAGCATTGTCAAGTGGTCCTCTTCCATGATTGTTTAAATTATGCCCCAGGGGTCATGCGTCTTTTACCAATGGGCTAACAGTCTATGTGGAAAAGCAGCCAGTTGCTTGGAATGTATGTTGTGTGGAGTACTGGTGTGAGAAAGCTAGGAAACACATGAGTAGGTGAACTGGTCGCGGTGATATGACTGAAAAATGTTGAAAACGGCGTCAAGTGTTAATCAATCATTCAGGGAGTCACCTGTTTTACATAGAGATATATATGGAAACGCTTTGAAAATCTTCTTGTCTGAAAGAGGAAGGTCTAGAGCTTAGATATTTAGTGTGTTGCATTGGGTCGTGATCCTCTACCAAGATTGTTCAAATTATGACCCTGTGATCACCTGAGATTTATACGGATGTTTTTTGAAATTTCCTTGTCTGAACCAGAACGGTCTACAGTTTAGATATTTGGTGTGTAGCACTCGTGGTGTCAAAATTGGTCACGCCCCCGGGGACCACCTGTTTTACATAGAGATTTATAGGGAAACTTTGAAAATCTTCTTGTCTGAAACAAAAAGGCCTATAGCTTAAATGTTTTGTATGTAGTCTAGCGGTCTTCTTCCAAAATTGCTTAAATTATGCCCTGGTCCAAATTTGCCTCGCCCAGGGGGTCACCTGTTTCACATAAAGTAATAAGAAAAACTTTAAAATCTTATCTGAAACAGACCTATCAGTTATTTCATATTGATTTGCCAAAAGAAGGACACCGTTGGTTTGGTTATTTTGCCTTGAAGCAAGTGGAGCTATACAAATTGACATTGGGCTTCTTGTACTAGCTTACCTTATCGCATTACAAATCATATTGCCCTCTTGTTTGTTTATTTGGATGGTGTTTACAGCAACTATTCAGTTATATATGGGGTACTGAGTGAGTAAATTATTTTTTGCAATGATATGTATAAAACGCGTTTTACTTATTTTTAGTTGCTTAAGTATCAATAAACAGAAATCCAATTGTTACATTCCTTGTTAGTTGTCTTGTTTCCTAAAAGAGGTCAATACATTTAACCCATCTTAGGCGAAATATAGAAAGACCTGACAAACCTGTATATGTGTATGTTTTGTACATCGCTTTCAACAACTTTTCCTGCATTTCCTTGGTGAGTTACCAGTACTATTGGTCCATTAATCCCGACCGCTATGCTGACTCTCAATGCTGATCGCCAAGGTGGGAAAGCCATAACCACCATTTTTAAAGTCTGTACATACTGAACTTTCCATCTATGTGTTATATAGCCCTAGAGACCACTTGACAACATGCTACAATGTGTCAAAATGCAGCTGCAGGTGGGAAAGGGTTAAATAAGATTTGTCAATTTGTGGTCTTCATTTTGGGCCTGACTTGGTCATTGTTTCTGACTTGTGAATACAGCTACATAGCATCGGGATTAACGTCTTTCACGCTAAAACAGAAGAGAGGGATCCCTGGGAATGTATGGAATTGTCGTTCCTTACCATTACATTATCGGGTCAGGGTCAGGTTTTTAATGAAGGCTCAAGGTGATTTATTCTGATCACTCTCTGTCCGTCGGTAACTTTTAGCTTTAAACATCATCTCCTCCTAAACCGCAGACCAATTTCAACCAAACTTTAAAGGAATGTTCATTTGGTGGTCCTGTTTCAAAATTGCACAACAAATTAAATTCCATTTAGAACTTTTGGTTGCTGCGGCATCAGAAAGGGGGCGAAATGGCCAAACTTTAAAAATCTTGTCAGATTCCAATACAATTTGATAGAAATGTTCCTTGGGTGACACTCTACAAACAAATATTGAAGCCATACTGATGTCTAATTTAAAGAAAATTGAATAGGATTCTTACTTCAATGATCCTCTACTTAATTTGATTACAAAATCATAGCAACAAGGCGTCAACACTAAAGGGGTAAATTGAACTTTTAGCTACAAATGACAACTTCTACCATTCCAATAGACCAATTTCAACTTGACTTCACAGGAATGTTTCTTAGTTGGTTCTCTTTCGAAATTGTTCAAAGACTTACATTCTGTGTAGAACTTTGGTTGCTGCGGCATCAGAAAGTGAGAAAAATACCCTAATTTTGAAAATCATTTTCCTCCATAATCTGCTTGTGCGATTGCAAGTTAATATGGTAGAAATGTTCCTTGAGTGAACCTGTACAAAAACTGTTCAAGCCACATTGATAGTGTTGAAAAAACAGGGCAGCAGGGCGCCATCAGGAAAGTGGCAAAATTACAAAACTTTATCATTCCATTCTTATTAAAGTTGTTGTTAGATTAAGATACAAATGGCCTTTACTGATAAGCTATTTCTGTAACAGTGTCCACTCCTTGCAGTTTCATTTGCACTCCTGATCAAATTTTCCCATATATTTGCAGTTAAATATTGCTACCTATTTACTATCATTCAGGTGATCGATTTAGGGCCATCTTGGCCCTCTTGTTTCAGCTTGTTTCAACTCCACATGCAAAACTGTCTGAATAAATGAATCCAAGATTACGAATTCAAAGGAAAATAAAACATACATACTCGGTGAGCGCTAATATTACCCAGGTGAAAATGTCTTACCAGACAAGGGCTCGAACTCGGGGACCTCTTGTCCCGGAGGCAAACACTCTTCCACGGAAATATAAGTAGCCCCGTATAAAAACACATTGTTACATATTGCCTAGTTATGGGACAGACAACTCTACTACACAGAATATGGTTGCTCAGTTGGTAAGGGCGCAAAACTAGATTAATTGGGGTCTGGTTCGAGTCCCTCTGTGGGCGCAAATGTAACCCAGCTGCAACAGCTTGACCTGACAAGGGCTCGGACTCGGGACCTCTTGTCCCGGAGGCGAATAACTTTACCACGTTGCTACAAAAACTAGATCTATAGCAAGGCAGTATAAGTATCCCTTTATAGAAACATATAGCTACATATTGTCTACCTATAGGACAGACCACTCTACTACATATCCATCAATATTGACGGCCTCCTTTTGACATGGTGTCACTAGCAAAACGCTATAGAGACGTTCGATGGATTGTTTCACCAAGTTATTCGCTAGCTTGCATAAACATGGGGTTCAATGAAAGTTCTTACGTTTACTAATGTCTTTGTATTCGAATATTTGCAGATCCGTACGAATCGGCGAGTCAATATGGAAAAGCAGCCAGTTACTGGGAAAGGATGTTGTGTGGAGAACTGTAGTAAGAAAGCCAGGAAACACTTGAGTCGGTGAACTGGCCACCGTGATTTGACTGAAAATTGTTGCAAATGGCGTTAAAGCCTAATCAACGAATCGGCGACGATTAAATTGCTAGAGAACAAGACGAGGGGATGTAATAAGTACAATTATTATGTCTCCCCCTGTATACAGGGGAGATATATTGTTTTTGTCCTGGGCGTCTGTCTGTCTGTCTGTCTGTCCTTCTGTCTGTCTGTCTGTCTGTCTGTCCGTCTGTCCGAAATCGTGTCCGCTCCATATCTCCAAGACGGCTTGAAGGATTTTCATGAAACTTGGCTCACATGTTCACCTCATCAAGGCGACGTGCAGAACCCGCGTCTCGACAATATAGGGTCAAGGTCAAGGTCACGCTTGAAGGTCAAAGGTTTGAGGCTTTATTTCGTGTCCGCTCCATATCTCCCAGACGGCTTGAAGGATTTTCATGAAACTTGGGTCACATGTTCACCTCATCAAGGCGACGTGCAGAACCCGCGTCTCGACAATATAGGGTCAAGGTCAAGGTCACACTTGAAGGTCAAAGGTTTGAGGCTTTATTTCGTGTCCGCTCCATATCTCCGAGACGGCTTGAAGGATTTTCATGAAACTTGGGTCACATGTTCACCTCATCAAGGCGACGTGCAGAACCTGCGTCTCGACAATATAGGGTCAAGGTCAAGGTCACGCTTGAATGTCAAAGGTTTGAGGCTTTATTTCGTGTCCGCTCCATATCTCCCAGACGGCTTGAAGGATTTTCATGAAACTTGGGTCACATGTTTACCTCATCAAGGCGACGTGCAGAACCCGCGTCTCGACAATATAGGGTCAATGTCAAGGTCACGCTTGAAGGTCAAAGGTTTGAGGCTTTATTTCGTGTCCGCTCCATATCTGTCCCAAATTTATAGGTTGGAATGTTTTGAGAGATTTTGACAGATATTTGAGGGGAGACATCTGTTTTTTGCAAAAACAATTCTAGTTTTTATTTTGAATTAATGAGTTATCTATTTTGTTTACAGATATTTTTTGTAACGGAGCAAATCGCTGATATAATATGTATATTTTTCGCAGATAACGTGGCGAACTGCGCTGACACCGCTATCTAATTACAATTACAAGTAAATTCTGTTTCGGTATTCTGAGAAAATTACGGTATGACTATCAATGAGAATAAGACAAATAGTTGTATTAAGAAACGGTGGACACCTGCGATCGTACGAACACTGGTCCTATAAAAGCAACCGATAAAGGTTACATCGGTGTATGAATACACGTGACATCATTACATATCCATTCGGAAACAGTTTGTGAAAAACCTATTAATATGTCACACCGAGTATGCTAAAATTGGTTCAACTATTGAAAACGAAATAAAGTAAAGAATTCTTCCAGCTTGCAAATTACTTGAAATAAGTATTTACAGAAACAACACATTTCCCCCACTATATTAATGGAATTGGTAAATAGTTGATTCACATTCTGTTTATGCTAAAATGTATAAGACCTTTATTTGTATTTTTTGTTTTTTAAAGAATGCAAACTTGATACAGGATTTTTTATACTTGATCCTTTTGTATTGCATATGAATTATCAAAGACATATTAATACAATATGTCTCTGATATTATACAATATGAATATATGACTATGTAGCTATGCGCTTGTCCAATAAAGATATATCTATCATATTCACTCCTAAATTATCCTGGACAAAGGCAAAAATAAAACTTTCTGTATAGGCCCGGAAATCAAGTTATGCTATTAAGTCCTACCAGACGTCTTTTAGATTTTTTTCCTTTACTAAATATTTCAAACTATTTGATTCTATGATTAAGCCTATATAAAGTTAGGGAGCTGAAATATATGGGACGGAAAAGTCGGATATTCTCGAGAAAGTTCAAATTCAAAAGTGTAAAGATTTTTTGAAGTTGATAATTATGTAAATATTTGAGTTGCATTAGGAGAATACGACATATTTACTTTATGTATTGATCATCATTATTTTATAGCCATAAGTTGTTTATCAAAACTTGTCGGTATTTGGGGATTTCGTGATAAGGATCGAATATGTAGATATTGATTTGTTAATTTTGATATCAGAAGTATAGAAGGCGAATTTTCATGTATTCTTTAAATGTAATAAATACAGACAAGAAAGACAATCATATATTTATCCATTGAATAATGCAAGCCAGGTTTTCCAGAATTTGATAAATCTTATGCAAAGTTTAAAAGATGACAACATAACAAAAAAACATACCTTTTTTTTGTTAATGAAACACAAAAATGAAGTATAATAGTAACATTTATTTGTTTAAGAAAACACAACTCAAATATTGGATGTTGTTGTATTTTGTATATTGTATTACGGGCCATAGGCCTTTCTTTACAAATATATTTTTGAAGCCTCAACACAAGAATAGATAGAAATGTAATAAATAGCACCCGGCCGCCTAGGGTTGTTAGGGAATACTTTTGCAATTCACTAGATGTAATGCGTGAATCTAACCGCCATCATTTTAAACATTGTTGGAAAGGTACCAGAGACCTTAAGATTCAATGTCATGTACCGGGAACCGTGTCTAGCTAACATAATTTCAATACATTCGTAATGTATAACGCACATAGAATAAAGCAATCATTGTACGTTGGTTTCCATTCCTTTATTCCATAAGTCCAATTAACAATATATATAATTGCTATAGTAAAGTAACTAAATGTTTAAGTAATTTTACGAAAATACAACAAACGTACATACATCGACCTCACACTGACACCCGCAAATCCATTCCTGGTGTGCGCTTTTCACCTTTCTTATGTAGTGATCCGAGATCGCTCTCGCACTCGATATATAGAAATTCTGCGTATTGCCCACTATTTCCTAGATGTCTTACTGTACTAAAGAGAGGTCAATATTTAAGTGCACGGGAGGTTAACAACTTCATGTACCGTAATTGATACTTTTTAGTTGTATCGTAGTCTTGAGTCTTATGCAAATTTGATAAAACAAAAGATTTTTTTTTTTTAAATTTATTAAAATCTTAATCTTTTGTTATGAAACCTTTTCCTTCCTTTCTTTTATTTACTATCTGAATAATAATATAGGTGAAATAGGTACCTACCAAACATAATGTTAACATGATTGAACAATTTTAATGATATTGAATATGATAAATTCTTTATACACTTCGACGAATTTCTAATTGGCCACCATATAAAATTATGATATTATGAGACATATTTATTCAATAAATCTAAAGTTTAGTTATTGTTGTATTGTACATACCAAGCTATCGATTTACAGAAAGAAAACACGTATTCATGCACACAATCATACATGCGGAACGATAGGTGCGAAAATAGCCTCTGTGCTCGCGTTCATCGTGCACGCCAGGGTAGTTGTCGTATTTGGTAGGAATGTATTGTTCGTGGATTGCCTTTTATGAAAAACATTTAATATGGCGAGAATGAGCATTGCAGAACGCCCTCAAGCCGCCGGAATGATTCGTGCCGGCACCCCCATAAGACAGGTAAGTTACGCGTCGTTATAACAGTTGCAATATGTTTTGTATATAGTTTGTTCCCCTGATCAAATTTCAATGAAGTTTTGTTTTAAATATTAGGAAAATCTTGTATTAAACTTATATTTGGTTATTTGTATTTTTCTTCGAATTATTTTCCTAAAATATGATAAAATCTAGGGGGCCAATTAGAAATTCGTCGAAGTTTATGGTACAATTCAAATAACAATCTAGTACTAACCAATGAACATCAAAAGATTATATGAAAACTAGAATATATACAGTACAAACTGGTCTGTCTCGTTCAACCCAACTCTAAATATTATATGTTTTGTTTTGATTTACAATGCGTCCGAATAGTTTATGAAATATTTTCTAAAATCCATGGTGCGGTATTTAATTTGTTGTTCTAAGAGGTTTTTTGTGTGTTTTAATTGAGCTGTTTTAGCACAATATTGACAACTGTCAGTTACAAATGTTTCCAAAAAAATTAATCAGCGTTTCTCGTTTCTAATTATACGTTTAATTTTTGAATTTCGTTGAGAAAGGTAGAATTCCATAGATTGATCTATCATCGGTTGTGCAGCGTTGAATTTTTTATAAAAGATTGAAAACAATTCATAACATAATCCGAATTTCCATGAAAGAAATATAACCTTTTTATAATGTTTTAACTATCTTTGTGTTGATTAGATATCAAATGAAGAAATTGTTCATCGAAAGAAGGCATAAGGAAATATTGAGTCAAATCAATTAAGAACAAAAATGGAATCTCTCTCATCATTGTTAATAAAAGAGGTTTATTGATTGAATCTTTTGGGAAAGACAGGAATCCGCCTGCCCTAAAAACATGGTAATATTGGTCTAAAAGGCCAAGGAAAATGTTTCCCCTAGTTAAAGTATCTTTTTCCTTATACTTGGCTGTTTAATTGGACGATCTTGCGGTCTGTAAAAGTGTTAACAATATTCAGAGTTTAGAGCCACGCACGGTAAGTCAACTTTCACCGTAATATTCATAATTAATATTCATTAATATATCTAGCAAATCGTTATCGAAACCTTATTAATTATTAATAATATTTACAGCAACATAAAGGTATTTTATCATAATTCAATGAATAATGAATCATCTTTCACAATCAAAAGTATGCAATGAATAAAGCAAACACAAAATACAATGCAATGTAATTTTTCTTTTCTCACTCACTTTAGATAATAAGGAGCATATCAAATGAGTCCTTGATTTATCTCCCTTTTCCAAAAGTATCACATGTAATTTTATGTGATTGTGCTTGTGAATATTTTTTTGAATACATTATACATTTCAAGATATATCAAAATTATTATTATGCTATGCTTATTTAATATGCAATAATATCTTGTAAATAAAAATTAATAAGTTTAAAATGAAATTATAATATATAACATTTTCCAACCTTTAACAGTGTAAAATATTTTGAATATACATCTAACAATTCAATCAATAACTTTTATACTTTTATACTAAATGATTCATTTGACTTTTGTCGTGCTGCTCGCCAAATAGTTAACTCTGCACGGCGAGAGTAATCAAAATCAAATATATCATATGACTTTTGTCGTGCTCCTCGCCAAATAGTTAACTGTGCACGGCGAGGGTAAACAAAATCAAATTATTCATTTGACTTTTGTCGTGCTGCTCGCCAAATAGTTAACAGTGCACGGCGGGGGTAAATATATCATAATTCATTCACTTTTGTAAAAACACACACAACAATCAGTTAAATTATCTTGAAATTAACTAACTTATACAATAATAACAATTCTGGTGACACATGGAATCGAACAAGTTAAGAACAACTCTATAACAGAAATGGACGTTCCAACCTTTAAATTTATTAAAAACTTAATCTTTTGTTATGAAACCTTTTCCTTCCTTTCTTTTATTTACTATCTGAATAATAATGTAGGTGAAATAGGTACCTACCAAACATAATGTTAACATGATTGAACAATTTTAATGATATTGAATATGATAAATTCTTTATACACTTCGACGAATTTCTAATTGGCCACCATATAAAATTATGATATTATGAGACATATTTATTCAATAAATCTAAAGTTTAGTTATTGTTGTATTGTACATACCAAGCTATCGATTTACAGAAAGAAAACACGTATTCATGCACAAAATCATACATGCGGAACGATAGGTGCGAAAATAGCCTCTGTGCTCGCGTTCATCGTGCACGCCAGGGTAGTTGTCATATTTGGTAGGAATGTATTGTTCGTGGATTGCCTTTTATGAAAAACATTTAATATGGCGAGAATGAGCATTGCAGAACGCCCTCAGGCCGCCGGAATGATTCGTGCCGGCACCCCCATAAGACAGGTAAGTTACGCGTCGTTATAGCAGTTGCAATATGTTTTATTATTTGTTATTTAGTGCAAAATATTGACAGAAACCTGTTTTTTTTCTATTAAATGGCCTGCACAAAGTCCGGATTTAAATCCGATCGAGCACGTGTGGGACCTATTGAAGTGCAAGGTGCGTGCCCAGCCGCTGCAACGAAATATCAGGGAGATCACGCGTGCTATTCATCAGATGTGGGCTGCCATTCCACAACAGTATCTTCACAGATACATTTTATCAATGAGGACAAAGTTCCTTGCTGTAATTGCCGCAGCAGGTGGACATACAAAGTATTGAAACGAAATCAACTACGACGTGATTTGATCTTGCAGTTTTTATTTTAAGGGTGTCCATGTTAACCCTCTCTGTTAAGTTTGTTCCCCTGATCAAATTTCAATGAAGTTTTGTTTTAAATATTAGGAAAATCTTGTATTAAACTTATATTTGGTTATTTGTATTTTTCTTCGAATTATTTTCCTAAAATATGATAAAATCTAGGGGGCCAATTAGAAATTCGTCGAAGTTTATGGTACAATTCAAATAACAATCTAGTACTAACCAATGAACATCAAAAGATTATATGAAAACTAGAATATATACAGTACAAACTGGTCTGTCTCGTTCAACCCAACTCTAAATATTATATGTTTTGTTTTGATTTACAATGCGTCCGAATAGTTTATGAAATATTTTCTAAAATCCATGGTGCGGTATTTAATTTGTTGTTCTAAGAGGTTTTTTGTGTGTTTTAATTGAGCTGTTTTAGCACAATATTGACAACTGTCAGTTACAAATGTTTCCAAAAAAATTAATCAGCGTTTCTCGTTTCTAATTATACGTTTAATTTTTGAATTTCGTTGAGAAAGGTAGAATTCCATAGATTGATCTATCATCGGTTGTGCAGCGTTGAATTTTTTATAAAAGATTGAAAACAATTCATAACATAATCCGAATTTCCATGAAAGAAATATAACCTTTTTATAATGTTTTAACTATCTTTGTGTTGATTAGATATCAAATGAAGAAATTGTTCATCGAAAGAAGGCATAAGGAAATATTGAGTCAAATCAATTAAGAACAAAAATGGAATCTCTCTCATCATTGTTAATAAAAGAGGTTTATTGATTGAATCTTTTGGGAAAGACAGGAATCCGCCTGCCCTAAAAACATGGTAATATTGGTCTAAAAGGCCAAGGAAAATGTTTCCCCTGTTAAAGTATCTTTTTCCTTATACTTGGCTGTTTAATTGGACGACCTTGCGGTCTGTAAAAGTGTTTACAATATTCAGAGTTTAGAGCCACGCACGGTAAGTCAACTTTCACCGTAATATTCATAATTAATATTCATTAATATATCTAGCAAATCGCTATCGAAACCTTATTAATTATTAATAATATTTACAGCAACATAAAGGTATTTTATCATAATTCAATGAATAATGAATCATCTTTCACAATCAAAAGTATGCAATGAATAAAGCAAACACAAAATACAATGCAATGTAATTTTTCTTTTCTCACTCACTTTAGATAACAAGGAGCATATCAAATGAGTCCTTGATTTATCTCCCTTTTCCAAAAGTATCACATGTAATTTTATGTGATTGTGCTTGTGAATATTTTTTTGAATACATTATACATTTCAAGATATATCAAAATTATTATTATGCTATGCTTATTTAATATGCAATAATATCTTGTAAATAAAAATTAATAAGTTTAAAATGAAATTAAACATTTCCAACCTTTAACAGTGTAAAATATTTTGAATATATATCTAACAATTCAATCAATAACTTTTATACTTTTATACTAAATGATTCATTTGACTTTTGTCGTGCTGCTCGCCAAATAGTTAACTCTGCACGGCGAGAGTAAACAAAATCAAATATATCATATGACTTTTGTCGTGCTCCTCGCCAAATAGTTAACTGTGCACGGCGAGGGTAAACAAAATCAAATTATTCATTTGACTTTTGTCGTGCTGCTCGCCAAATAGTTAACAGTGCACGGCGGGGGTAAATATATCATATAATTCATTCACTTTTGTAAAAACACACACAACAATCAGTTAAATTATCTTGAAATTAACTAACTTATACAATAATAACAATTCTGGTGACACATGGAATCGAACAAGTTAAGAACAACTCTATAACAGAAATGGACGTTTTATCTCAGTTATTGTATTGACATAACATATATGCCACGGCTAATGAACTTGGGTCCGTGTGAAGTAAAAAACGGTTTCTTTAAAAAGAAATAAATATAAATAAGATAACAATAATTAGGTATTGTTGTTCTATTAGATTAGTGATCTTTCAAAGTGTTGATACCAGTCGAAATTTAAATACATATTTGCACTAGTATCGTTTTATTTCATAACGACAATATTAGTAGCTGAAAATAGCAATACAATTACAAAGCACCTATTCGCGCATCTTTTCTTTTCTCCAAAGAACAAATACAAAGTATATATTATTCAATAAAGTAATCATAAAGAAGCTATATAAGTACGTACAATTATGAGTGAGATATTGTCAGAAAAAGTGTTAACTATTCAAACCTAACGACAAACCGATTTTCAACATTTTTTAAAGATACACGTGTAATATGAGAGTTTGTGTTCGAAAGTAATGCTACGCACCTTTGTTTTTAAAAAATCAAAAACATTGCTGTTAAACAAATCACAGAACAAACACATATCTATCGTAATGTAAAGTAACAACATTTGACTAAATGTCCTTTATAGAAACGAAATGTAAAGAACACCTGGTTTAATTGTGCAAAGTATGTCTCTTGTAAAAACACTCTCTGGTCAACCCATGTTTTATGAGCATTTGAATCCATACTTATTCAGTCTAGCTTTGTTTGTTGAAGTTGTATGTTGTATCAAAGTCAAGTTTTGATAGAAATTAAGTAAGTTGTGCGTTTTGTACTTTGTTTCATGTGGCTCTATTTTGAATTGTTTGTCGAGGTTCTTCGGTTTGGATTGATTGAATTTAACTACTCTTGGTACAGCCTGATCTTCATCTAATTAACACATTTCTATCTTTATTCTAAAGCGCACTATTTCTATTTAACTGTTCAGTTAACAAGTAAACACGGAAAGTAAGAAAAGGTTTATAAGAGTGTGTAAATAGAATCCCTTAATTCCACAAATTGGTAAGTGTTCTGTATATGTTGTATGTAATAATATTGTATTACATTGTTGTTTTTACGTCGCTGTATTGTAATATAATGTCGATTTTAATGTTTTGTAGACTAAAGGATCATCATATCAGCAAATGATATTATGATCATTTACATATGTATTTAGCATCCAGCTTGTCCGAATTGATTGTAAATTCGTGTTGCCTTATTTTGATATGTGTTGCTCAATACAATTTCAGAGGAAAATGCTATCTTTACGATAAGTGAATTAAAGACGTTAAACTGGATTTTGACTTCGTTATGGGAAACCTAACCAGAAACGAACCCTACAATACATATAATTATACGTATACTCCAAACACAGTAAAGAACAAATGTAAGCAATGACACAAGTGAATGAATTTGTATGTGAGCGAGTGGTAAATGCGTTTACTAGGGTGGGTGGGTATATGAAGGAATACAAAGTTGATTATTGTGTCTTTAAAATAATACGAAATGAGAAATACATATACGCACAAATATACATTATAATACATAATCTGCATTTTAATGACTTTTCTCTTTTGAAACTTTTTAAAAAGAATACCGATAGACTTGAAAACGATGTCTGTTAATGATAGCTCTAATAATGCTCTCAAATGAAGACACCCATAATCGCGTCAAATGTCGCCTGTTTGTTGCAAAAGAAACAACACATCGGTTGTTGGGGTGTAATTCCCATAGTACTAATTTCTATATTTTGAATTGCACACTATTGGTTTGCGTTAGTAGCACTTGAATCGAAATATTCATTGTATTTATAATTTAAAAAGTTTCACTCTTCACATTAGGTTGGGATTAAACCCTTACTGATTTCGCTGTTTAACATACTGCTGTATAACATCTTTGTCATCTGCTGATCGGTTAACCACCTTCAGTACGGCTGTTAGTTCGGTATTTGTGTCATCTGCTGATTGGTTAGCCACCTTTAGTATTTCTGTTTGTTCGGTATTTGTGTCATCTTGTGATCGGTTAACCACCTTCAGGACTGCTGTTTGCTCGGTATCTGTGTCATCTGGCGTCTGGTTAACCGCATTCAGGACTTCTGTGTGTTCTATATCTTTGGCAATAGGTGCTTGGTTAAGCTTCTGAGAGTCTCAGATCTGTAAAACATTCTGCGTAACTAAACCGTTATACCCGATAAGCATTTTCATACAATTTAAACCAAAGTCAGCCTTTGCATAAGTACATATTTCTTATGAACTACCTGATTTAAAAAATGATATTTCATTCACCTTACAGCTTGTGCGTTTAACCTATATTTAATTTACATTTCAACTTTGTATAAGTTTCTTTTCGCTTTTTACTTTTCTTCAATAAAATGTATAAGTAAATGAATTTTTCCTTTTTTGTTTGTCCCTAATAGAAGAATCACAAGTAAAATAAAGTTCATTTAAAACGAACGGTTTCCTATACATTGTATGTACTAGTACGAACCCAGGCCATATAGTATCAGTGGAATATCGACACCAGTTCTATATATTACCAGTGGTATATTGAACACGGATTAAATACGTTTTTAAACCTTTTTTACACCATACCATGAACAATTGCTGTGTACTCTTGTCCTGCCTTTAAATACAATCTATATTTTGTAAGTATAGACATGCATGAATGTACTCTTGAAGGTAATAACTATATTCTAACCTCTTTGATCGAATTCTTTAAAGACATCATAGACACACATAGTGAATCCAGGACACGCCTTCATCCAGACGGTAACCCTATGGTCAGGTCCACCTGATAGTTCGGGGTAATCGTCAAGATGGTGCTCTGTGTTTCGTATTGCCCTCAGTAATGTCGTCACGCTGTGCCCTTTTTCTCTGATTAAAGGTCGATTCTCACAGAGACGCACTTTCAATGCGGTAGGTAATTCAGCAAACCAATCTCGAGATTTTACGATTTCCGAGGATTTCAGTTTGTCGTTTAACTGAGGAACTATGGGGCTTTTTGAGTCTTTAAGAAAGTTGCTTTTTTCCTTGAAATAGTTCAGAATCTGTTCCGATGACCAGAGTGCTGGGTGATTCAACACGTCTTCGGCAGACATACGTTCAATACTATCAGTGTTGATCATTTTGCGAATGAGATTTTCATATTCTATGCTAGCTTCTTCCAAGTTTGGTTCTTTGAGCTTCTGAATGCGTTTTTGTATTGTGTACGCATCTCCCTTGCCGAAAGGATGCTTGCCGTTGGAAATTGTAAAGTAGAAGATCAGACCAAGAGAATATGTGTCCGACTTAACGGTGAAATATTTATTCTCGTCCTGCACGATGTCGTCGACATTCCGGTACCACTTCCACACTTCTGGTGACACATATCCTACCGTACCGGGCGCATTAGTATTGGATTGGGAAGCAGAATGTTCAAACTGCATGTGACAACGCTTGGCCGAGCCGAAGTCCCCGATGGCAACCTTTTCTATTTTCGTTTCCTTCCCGTTTAAGCCAATAAATATATTGCTAGGTTTTAAGTCCCTGTGCACCACGCCTTCAGCGTGAAGAAATGCGAGTCCGTCTGCGAGACAACGGTTTACAGCTGTTGCACTAAAACTACACCTAAGATGTTCACGAGAGTCCTCAACGTACTGCACGAGCGTAAAGTTAAACAGTTCCGTAAATATATACAAATGGGAATCAGTCAGAAATAGTTCATAATAACCAACAACGTTTGGATTGCGTTTCGTTTCTAGAAGTTGCAAGATACGTGCTTCGTTTAAATCTCCCGTTAAACCTTTGTCATTGCTCGTGCGTAGGATTTGTTTGACGGCCACCGTAAACATAGCTTTCGTACACCCACTTCTTCCTTTGTAAACATTACCATAGCGTCCACGTCCAACCATTTCGGTTGGGTCATAATATTTACCCTCTGCAAGTTTGACTGAAATGATATTGACTCTTATAATTTGAATAGATAAATGAATGAATAAACAATTATAAATACATAAATACATACATAAATATATAAATTATTCATAGAATTCACCTTCAGTATCAATTAGACTAAAATTATATTGATAATTATAATTTGAATAGATAGATAAATAAATAAATAAATAGTTGTAAATAAGGAAATAAATAAATAAACTAATATATAAATTAACATATATATAAATAAATAAATCAATAAAGAAATTCATATACTAATTCATAGAATTTACCATCAGTAAGCTTGACTGAATTTTTTTGATCATTATAATTTGAATAGATAGATAAATGAATAAACAATTATAAATAAATAAACGAATAAATAAACTTAAAAAATTACCCTCAGTAAGCTTGACTGAAATAATATTGATTTTTAAAATTTGAATAGATAGATAACAAGAGCTGTCGGAGGACAGCGCGCTCGACCCTTTTGTGCTTGCCAATAAAACAAAACCTTTTCTGGGTGATAGAGAAAACATAACCAAGTACTTTATCATATTATTTATAAGCAAAGTACTTTATAAGTCGAAAAAGAGTCATGATTCTTACAAGAACCTTTACTTAATTATGCACTCTTGGCTGTTGGTGGAGGTTAGATGGTAAACATATCTATGTAAGTGTTTAAGCTATATCTGTAACTGTTTTGAAAAAAATTGATTTGATTTGGTATGAATAACCAAAATTATAAATCGAAAAAGCGCCATAATTGACAGAGTTATGTACTCTTGTCTGTGGATTGAATTAATGATGAGAAAGTTGTAAGTTTCAAAGTCATATCTGTAATAGTTTTGAAAATAAATAAATTGGTACAAAAAAACTTAACCAAAATTCTAAGTCGAAAAAGGGCCATAATTCTTACAAAAATCTTGACCGAGTTATGTACTCTTTTCTGTTGATAGAAGTAATGATGGTGAATAAGTGTAGTAAGTTTCAAAGCAATATCTGTAATGGTTCTGAAAAAAAGTAAATTGGTACAAAAAACTTAACCAAAATTCTAAGTAAAAAAAGGGCAATAATTCTTACAAAAACCTTGACAGATTTATGCACTCTTGTCTGTTGATGTAGGTAATGATGGTGAAAAAGTGTTGTAAGTTTCAAAGCAATATCTGTAATAGTTTTGAAAATAAATAAATTGGTACAAAAAACTTAACCAAAATTCTAAGTAAAAAAGGGCCATAATTCTTACAAAAACCTTGACAGAGTTACGTACTCTTGTCTGTTGATGGAGGTAATGATGGTGAATATAAGTGTTGTAAGTTTCAAAGCAACATCTGTAATGGTTTTGACAAAAAAGGGAATTTGTACAAAAACCTTAACCAAGGTGTGACACCAACGCCGACGCCGAGGCGAGTAGTATAGCTAGCCCTTTCTTCGAAAAGTCGAGCTAAAAAAGTAAACAATTATAAATCAATAAATCAATAAATACATAAATAAATCAATAAATAAATAAACTAATATACTTATTCATAGAATTTACCATCAGTAAACTTGACTGAAATAATATTGATTATTATAATTTCAATAGATAGATAAATAAATAAACAACTATAAATAAAATAATTAAATACATAAATAAATAAATGAACTAATTAACTTATTCATATAATTTACCATCAAACTTGACTGAAACTATATTGAAAATTATAATTATACTAAATAAATATGTAATATGTTTTTGTAATGATAACATGTAAATAAATAAAAATATGTATTTGTATACATAGTGTTAATAGCTCCATGTTGGAAACACCCCAGATTTGCTGATGAAAGTGTGAAGCAAAAAAGTACTTCTGTTACTATTTCTAATAATTACATAGTCAGTGTCGAGTGTAACTATAATACCAAATTCATGTTTTGTTTGAGGATAATGCACTTTTTAGAAACAAAAGTTCAGTAAGTTGGGTCCTCTTTTAGTAGGAAAATATTTGCATTTTCATTCAAACAGCGGTTGATCTATTCACCCATTTACTCATCAGATGGTTAGAAAGAAACGAGGTTTGTATTTCTTCAATATTTTAAACGGTTAAAATGAGATTACTGATATTTCATTTGCACAACAAATAAATACGACATGGACTGCCATTACATATCACTTCGGATACTCGGATCAGCCCGGGAGCCTGGTATATCCACCAAACAATTCGGGTAAACGTGAGCAGGATACTGAATCAATGTTTTCCGTAAAGCTGCTAGGGCACACAAGATAACACCAAACGTTATCCGCATGACCTTCATTTGGATTTGTTATTTGGACCAGAAGACTAGCCATTTAGCTCTTGGAGAATTCTAAATCATGACGGATTAAAATTTCTAATAGCTATTTCCATGTAGTTTGTTTATATGGCGTTTACGCCGCTTTTAACAATTTTGCAAATCATTTCACGGCCTTTGATGGGTCAGTTAACAATACTCCTGGTCCATTGATCCTGAAAGCAATGATTCAATCGTAGGGTTAACCCCACAGTCCTGGGCTCCAAAGAGAGAAAGCCATTACTACCATGTTTAAAGTAATTGGAATGACTCAATCGGAGATCGAGCCCGCGACCTCCCACATCCGAGGTAGATGATTTACACCACTGTGACGATATCGTGACATTTTGACCAAACGACTCTGTGGTGACGGTGTAGGAGCGTCCGCCTTGTGAGATCCCGTTTCAAGCCAGTGTCAGATCATAACCTTAAAATTGCGCTCATGGTTGTGCTGAGATAGTATCATGGTTGATCCCGCGGTGTTAGAATAAACGTACCGGAACTGCTGGTAATTGCCACCCGAGGAGTCGCCGTGACATTACTGAAATACTGTTGAAATCAGCGTTACACATGTAACGAAACAAACAAATACCCAATACAAAACTTACCAAAATGTCCTGGTGGCATACATGCGTTCTTACTCAAAGTCATGTCTTCCGTCTTAAGCTGTAAAATAAGACACATTTAAACCTTTAATGTTTTCTCCTGGTACGACATTTGTAGCCTCAACAGCAGACAACTGTTGAAAACATTGTAGGCAAAAAGAGAGCATGCTTAATTACTAAATTAGAAGTTAAATCTCAATGTTCAACCATGTTGTAAACATGTTAAACTGTATACCAACATTATTGATCCACACGCAGCCAATTGCTTGGAAAGAATGTTGTGTGGTGTACTGGTGTGAGAAACCCAGGAAATACATGAATAGGTAAAATGGCCGTTGTGATATGTCTGAAAAATTATTGAAAACGGTGTCAAACCCGAATCAATCAAACTAATGAAGGGATTTTTTATTATAGTGGGTTTGGTGAAAAATGAATATCGTTAAAAGTAACTTGGTCCTTTGGTCGGTGACGTGTTTATTCTCCACTTTGTCAAACTCAAATTCTTGAGGTATTTGGATAATGGAGACTACGTTTATATGAGTATACTATCATTTGTAATCATATTATAAAATAGCCATCTACTTTTTAATGTTCTGAATCCCAGATTAACATAAGCGTGTTACAAAAAGGTTACCTTCTCAATCTTCCCCACATATTCAGCCTTGTCTACCCCGAATGTATTTACGATGTCAATAAAAATATCGCAGTAGTCATTCAAATCATATACTGTCATTTCGGTACTTCTTGAGTGCATGATGTTGTTTCTTGCTCTCCGACCCTTTGGATAGTGTCAACAAGATATAATGTTATGTAAAAAGATACTCGTGCAGTTCTGCCGACACAAAGTTTAATTATCTAAAGTTATTATAATATATACAATGTACGCTAATTATATCTGTCAGTTTTTTTAATTGAAACAGGAACAATGTGTATTGGAGTCTTGGTTTCTAAAATGCAATTAAGAAATATGACGAATGAGCCTCGTGCGATACACTGTTATTTGTGATGTTGAACTGTACGCGTATGTAAACAAAATATGCGTAGTTTGGTATTCACGACTTTAACGTACAATTGAGAACAATACAAGCCAAGATAAACCTGCATGCTCGTGCAGACTAACATTGGTCTTAATTATTTAAATATCTTGAAGAAAATCATTGCATAAACAATTTCTAAGCAAATTATAATACTATTTTGGAGATTTACTGAAAACAAGAACATGGTTGAGCTTTAAAAATCAGAACATAAAGAACTAAAAACTAAAATAAATACCTTGGTAATGATAGTGTTGCCGTTGGTAAAATCAACAGTTATGAGTCTTTCAAAACGTGTATTGTTAATTATAAGGGTCAGTAAGCTTAGCAAATCTATATCAGACAACGGCTTGCCTACCAAACCCTTATTGGGCATGTAACATTTTGCAATTTCCAAAGGATCAGACAACCATTTTGTAATATCCGAGTTCCTGTAGCAAGGTCGACCGAAACGATGGACCGATGCGATGTGTTTCGCAATGTCACTGCAAATACCTAACGGGCAATGTACGGCGTTAGTCGAATTGCAACTGCCACATAGAGATCTGAACTTTGATCTGATGTCACAATGGAACGTCGTAATTTCTGTTTCTACAACTGAACTAATAGCCTCGCGGGTGATGTTCATGGCCTGAACACTTTTAATCCAGTTCATCGTGTTGGCATTAGTCAAACAATCATCGATGACCGAGGTCGCCATCATTCCTAAAATATATGTTAAATGCACATAGTTATGAAGGATCCATTCAACGATAATTCAATTGGCATAAATTGAAATAGAAATGTCAACAACAGTATTCATTGCTGCTCATTGTTTTATTTGTATATACTCGTTGTTTACAACTGTTTATACGTGTTGGGTTAAACATGCTGGAACTCAGGCAATTGTTTATCTTTATCATTATTGCTGTTTCATTAGTGATTGATGTTTACCGAGAACTACTTGATTATAACCAAGAACATTATTTTTAAACAGATTAACGTCGTAAAAAGGATATTGTTTGCGGTATGTTAATAGAGCGAAACACTGAAAACAATATACATGAATAAATGAAATAGTTCGCTTTGGGCGAGTGGTTGGTGTTGGAGACTTGGAACCGGGTTTCTCGGGTTCGACCGCTGCTCGCGGTGGTCATGGTGCATTGATCTAGGAAAAGGCACAAGTCCTAGACTTATACTGGTTTGTTTACTGAGGAATCAGGAATAAGTGTTATGTCGCCTTGATTTACATGAAATAATGTTGAAAACGGGATAAGCAAAATAAACGGTTATTGCGAGTATTAACAGGATATCGGACAATAAGCACAAATGATAGAATAACTTAATTTACAATGAACCCATTTCAAGTTTATGTTAGCAAATTGTAGCTTTTCGACCAATGAAATTACAGATATTTAAACCATATGTTGTGAGTACTGAAAATAATAGTCTCAGGAAACCGACGCTTTTGAGTACTCGCAAATATAGAGCTTAGTTTATTTATAAAAAAATATATAGTTGGGAAAAGACCAAGTATTGTTCCTTATCTAGTCCCCTGACAGTATTGATCAGTATTCCAGTAATATACCGGAGAGATAACCCTATGTGCTATAAACCGTATAGTTCTAAGCGTATAAGGTGTTTTGGTCACGACTGTTGGCAACTTTCGGAAAGAATGAATGGCCGAGTCGGGTTTCAAACTCACAACAATATGAAAGATTAACCTTTGAATGAAACCAAGGACAAGGCTATATTTACTTTCTCAATGAATTCCTCTTCGTTCAATAGATACTCTCGTTAACGCTTAAACGTGAATAAATTTGATTTCAGTCAGGTGAGGCGAAGTCTGTTTACACGACAATTGGAACTTACAAAGTTTTCGCGGAAGTCTGTTTCACCGTCTATTGAATGCAGATCACATTGCAATCGGACAAGTCATATACCGAGGTTTAATAAAAAGTTTTACATTGCACTCTCTTTTAGCCCGTCTATGCAGTTTGTCAGGTCAAGATTCTCTGTTTTCATTTTTGAATGATAAACTAGTAGATCACAAAAAAAAAAAAAAAAAAAAAAAACTTTTTGTACACTCCTAAAAATACAATATAGTAATCGATATTGTGGCAACCATTAGACAAAATGTCCTTTAAGAAATTGAGTATAAGAAGTTGGTCTTTATTGGTCAATTATGTAGACTACCATGTCACTATTTCTCAAAAAACCTTTTGTTAATCGATTGATTAGGTTCGGCAATAATCCGGTAACGACCTCAGGCATTATCCCTGTTTTATACGACATTTTAGCTAAATACGATCTTAATATCAAGAGTCAAGTGTCTTGTCATCAACGCTTGCATGGAAAAATGTTATCCGCAACAGGATAACTAATTTTGATGAGTAAAAATACGCTTGTTATCTCCTCGTCAGTAGGATGCTTTATTTAAGAGTCACACACAGACCGGGTTATATTTGGACACTGCATGCCACGAAACCATATTTGGACGGAACGTTATATTTATTTGCATTTTATCGGGTTACAGTTAGAGTTCCCGTTCATGTTTGACACAATCATATGATTATATAAATAGTTTTTAAGCATCTTGTAACATTCTTTCCATGTCAGACATGTTCAATCCTTCTTATTGCCTTAAATAAAACTAGGATTCCGTTTCGTACCCAATGTATTGTTGTGATTATGGACCTGTTGCCAGTCTACTATATGGATATGCATCACTGACCAATAGGGGAGATAACTCGTCTCTCACAACCCATGTCTAGGCAGTTCTAAACCGGTTTAAGACCACACACACAACAGAGACATGCGTACACCAAGATACTTTAGTATAACGCACTCATAGTCAAATGTGAGGTTGTGAACAGTATGCATATCGTCTTTCGTTTATCTGCTTCTCTGATAAGTAGAGCCACTGATGATATTCTCTGTTCATAGATGTTGTAATCTTTCGTCGCCTTGAGACAGACATTCTAGTGATGGTTTAGATCGTGTTATTGTTATTTCATTTTGGATAAAGATCAGATTTCTTTATATTTAGTTATGAGTTATTCAGCATAACCATTCTCAAAAATTCTTGTATTGAAATGAACAAAATGTTGCTGCTTTTCCGGGTTTTTCTTCAGTGATGCCTGTAAATAGTACGCTTTTTTCATAGCTTGGTTTCTGTTATTGGGTAGTCGTTGTCTTGGACTGCGAAATGGTAGCGGTGCGCGCCCATTCTCTCTCTGGAGACCTGGTGATTTCATTGTTCATTACATCAAGAAACTCTTTATCTTCTATGGAAAAACCCTTTTTGACGTCTTCTGGGATGCGTAGAAAAATGTCTGGAAGGCACCTATCTGCTATGTCAGGGCAGTCCTTTATGAACCAAGGGTAATTTTTAACCTTACTTATTTCACGAATAAATTCAGTGAATATGGAAAATGAGGGAAATGGCACTCCATGTCATGTTGATTGGTCGAAAAACATGGCGGCCAGAGTGCGGGGCTATTTTGCCTTATATGGCTATAGTGAAAACTTAAAACATATTCTCCTCCAAAATAGTTAAGCCGATTTTCAAATAATGTTTGTAGAAATGTTCCTTGGGTGACCTTCTATCAAATTCCTTCAAGCCAAGTTAATTGCTCGAAAAACATGGCCGCCAGAGGGCGGGGTTATTTTGCCTTATATGGCTGTTTGTAGATTTAATTTTTGTCTAATGGCCGTGGAGCGATACTGGGCCTCTTGGGCCTCTTGTTCCTGAATGTTATAGGGCAGAATGCGTAGAATGTAATGAACATGGGCTGATCTGCAAAGCCAATACCCTATCCAAGTTGCCCATTTGTACTGGTTGAACCAAGGAACAGTCATTATGACAAGAAGTATATTTTACGGTTTTCTTTATTTCAGCTTTTTACGATAATAAACTACGTCCTGTCATCGAGTTTTCTTAGTTTCTCGCCCTGACAGTGTTCGGTTACACTGCAATCTAAATACCCTTGGTTAAAAAAGTATTTAGAGAAGCTAGTTTATATACTTTGTAAATTGTTCTCATTTGAAAAGCTTCGTATCTGTCCTTAATGCACGCTATTGACGGAACGCCCCGTTGCGTATCTTATTCTTCACTGCATTTGCAACAACATAATTAGGTTATCATTTGTGGAAGTCATTCATTTGTGTTACAGGTCTTGCAGTATTCAATGAACTAAACTCTCAATCCCCTGTTTCACAGGTGGTAGATCTGTTAGGTGGACTGTCCCATTATGGTATAGACTCTCAAAACTCCGAAAATCCTTTGCTGGTAGTTGCTAGAGATATGTATGAGATAGTATATGGTCACGTACAAACTATGTGATATGCTTTCCTTTATATTTCTGTTGTCTGCTATTGTGGCTGCGGCCTATTCAAAGCACAGACACGAGGTGTCTTTAACGAGATTATACACATTGTAGTTATATTAACATTTACGTCAGACATACTACTAATTCATTCCTTTATCATTCATTCACACAGTGCTACTTCATTCACTCGTATACCGTGTGAGTCACTCACCCAATCACCCATACTCCAACTAAACCACCCCTCCCATCCACATATCCATCCATCCATCCCTTCATCCATGCATTCCCTTATCCATCTATTCACCAATCCCCATATATCCATCCATTCATCCATCAATCTATCTATCCATCCATTCATCTGAAGTGTGAATTTTCGTCAATTCTTCGGAGACGAACATAACAAATAACATCTTTTTGATATTTGTAAAAATGCATTCCAGGAAGCTTTATAACTCTTACGTTGAAAAATAATTTCATACAAATGAGTTTTAGTGGACCTTCTTTCACTTAAATGACTTCATTTTTTATTATTTTTTGAGTGCAAGAAGGTTTTAACTCACATATTTTCATTAAAAAATATGCATAAGTCTGAACCTATCAATTTAAATTGTAAAAATGAAACACTTTCCTTGACACAGACAACTGTTTACACATCTGCTCAAGGAAAATTGCTCAATGAACCATTTCTTTTTTAGCAATGTTTTCTACTGTTTCAAAATTGTTATTTTCCGTATTTAGTTTTATTTTCTTGCTTTGAAGATCTTTTATGTTTCAAAACTGTATGAATAAAAGCCTTTCAGACAAATGGGCTATTATCTTAAGATGGTACCATTAAGTCAGATTATACTTTTTTGATATATCTAATGAAAAATTTAGATTTCTCTAACACTTTATTCTTTCCTCAGTATCCTAAGGTTCAGGCAAGATTTAGGGAACTTATGACTATGTCTCCTATCAATAAGTCATAACATTAATGTCACACCGATAGACAAACAAAAGGACAACAATGAGTCCCTAGTGTCACCCTGAAACCGATATAAAAGGTATCATTCGTACATTTTATAGTGTGGGAGCAAAAGATAAAAAAAGATGATGCTTACTAGGGTTGATATTTTTCCTACACAAGGTATGAAGATCAGAGTCCTTTTCCACTGACATTTTGATATATTCTGATCTCAAAATGTGTAACTCTATATCACTAAGAATTTGAGTCTAATCCAAACTTAACTCATAAGATAAGTTTACTGAATAACTTGGTGACAATTACTATGAGACTCAGCTAATGATGTCTATGTTCGGCAGTAGTTCTGTATTTTCAACATAGTATACAAGTAGTCTGGGTTTACCAATGACTTCCAGGAAAGTCTAGATTACAACCGAGAAAGAATGGTGACAATGAACAGTCAGATGACACCTAGGAACGACCAAAAGCAGGTTGTTTTGTGGGTTGGCATCCAACAGACTCCGTGACGGGATGTCCCAAGCAAGCTACAAGTGAACAGAAAGAGCAATATCACAGGGCATTCAAAGGTGGGGGAGGAAATGGCCCAACAGGACAAATTTATTGGTAATAGACAGGCTAGTTAAATCGACTTTGACCGTTGGCGTGTCACTGGTCTAAAGTTTGTAAGAACCATTCGGGTATGAAGATACATCAGAGATAGAGTGTAAGTATATTACGTGGAGGTTGAGAGCAAGACAAGGTTATATCTTGTGAGATGTAGGAGATATCTAGTCAGGTGTCCAACCACAGTGCTAGAGGTTTCAGCTTCTGTATTTTCTCTGACCAGATTAAGTCCTGTGAAAGATGATGTTGATTCTAAAGATGGTTTCTTGGAGTTGCAGAAGAGTATAATATTATTTAGTATGGACCCAAACAAAGGAAATTCTATTTTCCAACTGAATTGAGCAAGGGGAAAAGTCTGACTATGCAAACAAATCATGAATGAGAAATTACCGCCCTTCAATCTTCAGGTCGTGATTGTGTGACATCAAACCGGTCAAAGAAAGACAATAATCTATCTATAATGAAAGACGACGCATAATTTCTTTTTCGAAAATGAACAACCATAATTGGGAATTAATTGAAGAGGATAACATCTTGCAGACTTTTCTAACTGGACCAGAAGACAGAAAGTTGATCACACTATCTCAACTTTCTTATTACATAGAGCTTAAAGTTAAAAAAAATAAAAAACTTAGAAATATAATTAATGGTGTTTATAAGGCTTTTCCTCATACAACAAATGTTCAACAGACGACATTGATTATATGAAGGCAAAACTATGGAAAATCTCTCAAAATGACATAAATATCATAATGTTTTTTAAAATTCGTCTTCTGCGCATGCGTTTAAATGAGTCTTCTTTACTGAAGGATATTACCACTGCAGAGAGACTCAGAAAGAAAGGCAGGTAAAGGCAAAGACAAGATTAAGCTTCATGTCGAACCCATTTCGATTTATGAAAGAATTGTAAAGTAGGGGAAACAGGGAAGATTGAAAGCTGTTTTAATGAGATAAACTCTTTAGAGGGGAATCTCATTCCAAGCCCGTAAGAGATTTTGGGATTGTGACCAAGTTTTTCCAGTCACTGATCCACTCAATCCTGTAAATATAAATTAGCCAACATAGAAAGAGGTTGCAGACATGGTGAGAAAGGAACGATTTTCCTCTATTCAAGGTCCAATGATGTCATAAATTCTATATATGAACAGGTGACATCTTTTTATCAGAGCCTGTCTTTGGATAAAGGTTCAAATTGGCTTTTGTGAGCAACGAAGGTCCATATCAGCATGCAGATCTGCACATTCTGAACAATATCTATACTTTTTACATATTACATACATATTAAGCTTGTTAGAAGCTTTTCTCAAGTTATGCAGATTATATTATCTGGTAAACATACTATGACAAACATCGCTGGTAATTTTCGGGCATACACCAGGGGTGTGGGCGGTCCTATTATAGGGCGTTGCTTTTACCCTTATTTGGGATACCCTTATTTTATATAACGGATTCTCGCAAGCTGTCCGGGATGAATGCGCTGAAGAGCGAGGTATCCATTAATGTATATTGCATCGAATGTTTATCGTACTTTTGGCCCTTTTAAACTTGGCATGTTATGAATGTATATTGGTGTGTTTGTGTGCTATCCATTTTAAGCTTGATTAATCGAAGGATATGAGAACTATTCTACTCACCCTGGCGTTGGCGTCCGTGTCCGCGTAACACCTTGGTTAAGATTGTGCATGCAAGTACTTATATACTAAATGTATTGCATTTCTACAATGCTTCCAAACGACCACACCCATGTAAACAATTAAGTTTAATAACTTTATCCTGCTATCCTGCATTTTATGCAAGTTATTGCCCTTTTTATTATTTGGAAATTCTGGTTAAAGTTTAGCGTGCAACTAAATAAAGGGTCCATAACTCAGTATTTACTTTATGCATTGCATTGAAACTTTATACAACGTTTCCCAACTATTACCCCTATGTCGATTATCAAGTAAGATAACTCTATTCTGCATTTAATGCAAGTTATGGCTCTTTTATAATTTAGACATTCTGTTAAAAGTTTTGCGTGTAATCAAACTATCATACCTATGTAGATTATTAAAGGCATATGCTGCTAAATAGATACACCATTGATGAGCTCTTGTACTTTGGACTATATATTCCTCTCCCAAATGCAAAAACTAATATGAAAAAATATATATAGGTCACCGAGATAGATTTTTGTGTAGAGTGCTTTCGAAAAACGACGATTTAGTCAACTTTAGTCAAATTTTCGAGCATTTTATTGGAAGACTAAACAATAACAAATTGGCTTGTATGCATACTTTAAAGTCTTTTCTGGAGCTAATTCCTGTTCAATTTGGTGCTCTATGTATGTGCAGCTGGAAAGGCATCAATAATTGTACAGAATACTATATAAATATAAATTTATGAAACCAAAAAGTCAGACCGGCCACAACTTTTGGGGCGCCTGTTGGAGCAATTGTTTCCACTTTTAGGGTAATAATTGTTTTTTGACCGATTCTAATTCAAACTAAATGAATTATAAACATTTCTCCATTTCTTACTGAGGTAAAACGAGCCAAAAAAGCATAGGTTTCCATGGGTTTAAAAAATATATGCGTTATTGTACAACCCTACCCCCATTATTCAAACATCGGCATTTTCGGCAAAATATAGTGCATTCATACACACTCAATACATTACAGTATATCATTGTAGGTAAACTCCCATTCAAATATACAGGTACACTAAATATGTACTTTGGAACAATATACAGAAATATATATGTGAAAGACTAACAAATAATTAAAACTTGCATAATTATTGACCCGTTAGATCACATCATATCGATTTGGCATTTGATGCTTGATATAAAAACAAAACAATTATACCATGCGTTAAACCGGAAGTGAAGGGGAAGTAACTATGACTGACTCGGGGGACATCTCTGATAAGTCAAAGTTGCGCAGCTGTGATGCGCAGTGGCAAATCCCGCGTATGCCTTTAAGTAAGATAACTCTCTTTTGCATATAATGCAAATTATTGCCCTTTTTTTAGATAGAAATTCTGGTTAAAGTTTTGCTTGCAACTACATTAAGAATCAATATCTTAGTAACTGCTTTATGCATTGCATTGAAACTTATTACAACTCTTCTCAACAATCATATCTTTGTAATCAATTAAGTACCATAACTCTATCTAGCAAATAATGCAAATTATGGCCATTTTAATATATTGAAATTCTTGTAAAAGTTTTGCGTGAAACTACATTAAGAAACCATATCTAAGTAACTGATTGATGCATTACCTTGAAATTGAATTGAATTCAATACATTTATCAACGTAACAAAGCCCTCCGGCCCAAAATACACAATTTACAATACACTGTTTGTGTTAGTTTTAAGTTGCATCCCTCTTAGGGATATGCATACATGTGTAAAAGCATATAAAGTATTTAGCACTTTAGCTACATGTATTTCAAACTAAGGTAGTATTTTACTAAACTTTTACTGTGTTCTAAATGTTACATTGTTCATCACAGTAACGCAAATGGAGTTTTTAATGTCTGAATAGTAAATTTATTAAAATAAAGTGTAGTCATGTATATCATCAAAATGTTGATCAATTAATCATGATAGCAGTTTGCTAATATAAACGGCTGTCCTTTGGATTACATTCTCATCAGATAAGATGAGAATGTTAAAGAATCCTTGCAGATTATTATTTAATGTAAACCAGTTTAGTAGATACTGGTTACGTATATCTGTAAATTTACCACACTAAAAAAATACATGGTATTCTTACTCAACATTTTGTAAATCATAATTTTGCTTAGAATAAGAACAGATACGTAGTTCAAAAGGCACCTTATTATGTCTACCAATCTCTACATTTAATTTATGACTAGAACAAAGGAAACGTTACATGGCCAGTCTGAACTTTACTGGTAATTCAAAAGTAAGATATCGTTCTGTGTTTAATAATATTTTTCAAATGTTTATAATAATAACATCTACTTGATTCATTTAAGGAACCATGTCAATTTGGAGTGTGACAGTCAATTAGTCTTTGTTTAAAGACTTTTATAAAAGCATTTATATCACCTACTTTGTGTGACACCCAAACAAAACTAAAACCATACATAAACAACATGTTCTTAACATGTGTAGCCCAAGTTATTCTATCGGCCTTGTCAAGTGACATTAACATATAATAGAATCTCTTCGGATATCTAGTCTTCCATTTGTGTTACCTTACACCAATAACTGAATATAACACTTCCAAACCATCCCAGCTATGTAAATAATCAAGTACAATAACTCTATCTAGCATTTAATGCAAATTATGGCATTTCTTTTGACTTTGACATTTTGATTAAAGTTTTGCATGCAACTACATTGAAAGTCCATATCTCAGTAACTACTCGAAGCATTGTATTGAAACTGTATACAACCCTTCCCAATTTCACAACTATATACACAACCAAGTAAGATAAATATATCCTGAATATAATGCAAATTATTGCCATTTTTTTACTTAGAAATTATGGTCAAAGTTTTGCGTGCTTTTACATTAAGATCCCATATCTTATATTGCATTGAAACGTTATACACCTATTGCCAGGCATCACACCTATGCACATAATCAACTCGGATAACTTAAAGACATTCTGGTTAATGTTTTACATGTAACTACATTATAGTCCATATCTCAGGAACTAACAAGCGGTGGAAGAATCGAGCGCGCTGTCCCCTGACAGCTCTTATTATCTATACTATTCAATAGAATATGAGAGCTATTTGACTCACCCTGGCGTCGTCGTCATACCTTGTAAATGTTTTAAGAAAATTTACTTCACCACAGCTCAGTTACTGATAAAGAAATTATTTGAGCTGCATCAAGTGAATTGCTTTGCATCTCTGTTTTAGCACTACGATGAGGTATATCCGAGACAATATCTTAACCATTTCCCACTTTCTGAGGCATTTGCAGCAGACGACGTTTGAAAACATTGTGGCAATAAAAAATACTTTCATTTATAGAGAGTTTCGATATTTTTGCTTAGATCATTTCAAATATGTCTGTTGCAGTTTGGGTGTATGTGGGAAAGGGTTAAAAACACGAATGTTTCTATATTTACCTGTTTGTCATGTTGTGTATATATTTCTTTTTCCCTTCATGTTGCCAAAGACGGCAAGTCTTCTATATCAGGAAAATATGTTATTAATTAGAATTAGATAATGGAGAAAGATAGAAATGAGAATTTTAAGGGAGGAAGACTTGCATAAAAAAAAGTTGGACCATTGCAGATCCAGATCTGTATGTGCATTATCAGTAAGATCAGAACTTTCTCTCTTCCAAATACTGAGGATTAAACCTTTCCAACATACAATAAATCTGCAGCAGACGACTTTGAAAACATGTAGTAAAAAATTGGAAAATAAACAATATTGAATAAAATTGAAAACATTGTGGTAAAAGGAGGAATTTCTTATAATGAGCAATTTCTCATTTTGCCACAATGTTTTTATAAGTCTTCTGCAGTTGGGGCATCAGAAAGCGTATGTACATGTATGTGGTAAAAGGGTGAAACTAAAGTACTAACAGTTATGAAGGTAGATTTCTGATCGGTTAAGAGGAGTTGCAGAAGTGCATATATAAATAATTATCTAAAACAATTCCCCACCATGACAGACAAGCGATGATGCATCAGGCCAGAATGAAATATTTCCAAGATCATAAATTCTTGTTGGTTTCACCATTTCTAAGGCCGCAGCAAATTATTCGTAGAAAATGAATATACAGCGCAATTTTTTCATTTGCCACTATATTTCTGAAAGTCGTCTGCTGCTTTCTGAATATTATAAAATAGCGTAGAACACTTTGTGGCAAAATCAGAGTTTGCTCTTTATGTTTGCCACAATGCTTTCAAAAGCTTTCTGCAGCAAATGCATCAAGTGTTAAAAAATGTTATTCAAATATCACAAACAAACCTACTTTTTCAGGGGTGGGGGTGTAGTGATACCCTTATCTTTTTTAAACTTAAATACTTAAATAAAGCCTTGTAATTTTATTTGTTTACATATTTGACTTTTGCTTATGTTGGCATTCGTAATTTAAAGCGATTGAACTCCAGATACCCAATTGTCGAAAAATAAAATCCAATTTTAAGAAAATGAGTTTTATTTTTGTATTTGAGGCATTAAAATATGATAACTGACATATTACATACCCCTATAATCGTTGAGATTTTCTTGTTTTCGATACTTTTTCCATCGCAAATTCTACCCTGTCGGTAACGGGGTAAGTTTTTAAATAGCTTTCGATGCTTTTAATCTCATTCATCACGTGACTTGAAAAGTCGTCACGTGAATTGAAGAGTCGTCACATGACCGATAGGACGCATGCGCATTAAATGAAACATTTTTATACCATGAAGGTTTTATGCAAAATCACGAGGAGCTCATGCAATCACAGACAAATCTCTATTATTACTGTCGTTCGACTCCGCCAAACGTGTAAATTGTTTATAACTGTACACGCCTGTCACAGTGAACGGTTCTATAGTTATATCACGTGATCGTTGCAAGGTGCCCGTCTGAAGGATTCCGTGGTATTTTTAAATAGGAAACCCCTTAATCGGGACAATTGAAAACGACTCAAGATCACTTTATTGATAAAAAACGATACATTTTCTACCCTGGTTTTACTTGGATAACATAAAGAATAACATTTAGGGGGAATTCGATTTTTTTTTTTTTCGTGCCATCTGGATTTCAGTCGCTTTAATCTAGATTTGTTTGCACTATTTGTTGGGGTGTTCTCAGTCATTTACATCACGTGACTTCTCACTTGTAACTATAGTATCTTTGCTATCGCAATTCTACCAAAAATGTCCCATGATAGTGATACCCTTATCTTTTTTTAAACTTAAATACTTAAATAAAGACTTGTAGTTTTATTTGTTCACATATTTGACTTTTGCTTATGTTGGCATTCGTAATTTAATCTAGATTTGTTTGCACTATTTGTTGGGGGTGTTCTCAGTCATTTACATCACGTGACTTCAAAATCCCACTTGTAACTATGGTATATTTGCTATCGCAATTCTACCAAAAATGTCCCCTAATAGCAAATCTTTGCTGACTGATTTTCTTCACATTGAGTAAAATAATATTTCTTGAACGGTTTTTCCTGAAACACACTTCACAAGGAGGATTTTTATATTAACCCGTTCCCACATACAACAGATCTGCAGTAGACGACTTTAAATTTATTTTGTCAAAAAGATCGAAACTGTTCATAAATGAAGATAAATGTTATTGAATAAAGTCGAAAATATTGTGAGAAACGGAGAAATTGCTCATCGTCACAATAAATAATGAATTTGGTTTGTTGATTTATTGGAGGTACGAATATAAGAAAGTTCGAAAGAATTTAGTACGTATCTTTATCTAGTCACTACATGTTACGTTCCTTTGTTATAAATCAACCATTATCCATGTGTTAAACGTTTCGTTAGAATTCATGTTTTGCAAATAAGATAATAGGCACAAAGAGGTTAATTATTTCGTTGTTGTCATCCTAACAACATGTTATATCGACTTTTCGAAGACTATGGAGAGCTATTACAGTGACTTGTGCGTCGGCGTTTCAACTTTGGTTAATATTTTGCATGCAAGGCCTTTTCTCACAAACCACAGATTTTTTGCTTTTAAACTTCACACAATTATTGGACATTGTCAAATGACCTTGCAGTACAAGTCCCAAAGTCCCAAAACTCAATCATACTTTGAAACAATTTCGCCCCTTTTTTGATTTAGAAATTTTAGTTAAAGTTTTGCAAACAACTACATTAAGAATCCATATGATATCCTAGTAAGTACTGGATGCATTGCATTCAAACTTATACAAACCATATAATGCAAATTATGGCCCTTTCTTGACATATAACTTCTGGTTAAAGTTTTGCGTGCAACTACATTACGAGTCAGTATTTACTTGATGCATTGCATTGAAACTATCCAACCCTTCCAAACTAAGACACATATGTAGATTATTAAGTTAGATAACTCTATCCTGCATTCAATGCAAGTTATGGCCTTTTTTTACTTAAACAATGCTAGTAAAAGTTCTGCGTGAAACTACATTAAGAGTGAATATCCTAGTAACTACTTGATGCATTGCATTGACACCATATACAACCCTTCCCAATCATCACACCTATACAAGCAATCAAGTTTGATAACTCTTTCCAGCATATAATGCAAATTATGTCCCTTTTTTTACTTAGAAATTATGGTTAAAGTTTTGCATGCTATCATTGGATATATCTCAGTAACCACTAATGATATTGACTTGAAATTTCATTCATGTCTTTAGGGGCGTCGGACAGTCAAGTGAGATAACTCTTGTATGAATTTAGTACAAGTTATGGCCCTTATTTTATCTTTGAAAATTTGGTTAAAGTTTTGCATTCATGGTACTATCAAGCACATATCTCAGTAACCACTCAGGGAGAGATTTAAAACTTCAATATATTCTTTAAAGTTATCAAACAAACTGGTCAGGTAACTCATGACTGAATTTATTATAAATGCTGGCCCTTGTTGAAGTTAGAAATTTGGGTTAATGTTTTGCATGGAAGGCCCTTTCTGACAAACATCAGATGCTATTCAAACAAGACTTATCCAACTTGATTTATAGTACTATACTATCAAGCCACTATCTAAGTAACAACTGTTGACTATAGTATCAAATGGTCAAATAGTCGAGCATGCTGTCTTGCGGACAGCTCTTGTTTTATATCTTTATTTCGTAAGCACGTCGTAGATTTAAGGAAAACAGCGATAATTAATTTATTTCTTGCAGGTCAGAATTTGTTTACACATTAAGCAAATTGTATCTTTCTTATTGCATTCAATTATTCTTTTCTGCCATTTAGTAATTATATTTAATGACATGGTGATTTTTGTTTTAATACCAAATTCGAGCTAACATTTGCGTGCAACATTCTACATCCCTTCCCACCCATAACACACATGTAAATCAATAATTTAGATAACTATTTCCTGCATATAATGTAAATTATTGCTCTTTTATAATTTAGCATAGAAATTGTGGTTAAAGTTTTGCATGGCACTACATGTTTAAAAAGCGTCCATGTCTCAGTAACACACAAGCGGTGGAATAGTCTAGCAGACTCTCATATGTTATTTGTTTATTGCGTCACATTCATTTTAATGCTGTTAATTCTTTTAATACGAACAAAACTCATAAATGGTTTTTTTCGTTATAGGTACATGTAACAGGTGTGAGAATTTTTTTTTTTTCAATAACCCATGAAGCTTTCTGAAACGAAACTGGCCAAATCCAGGGCCGCCATTTTGGGTATGTATAAAATGAGTCGAGAAACACGGATTGAAAAAAAATTATTGTCGTCTTTTTAATATTTTTTTTTAAATCGATATTTTGGGTATGTATAAAATGACACAAAACACGGATTTTTTAAATCATTGTCGTCTTATTAATCTTTATTTTTTTTAAACCGATATTTGAGATCATTAAAGTGCTGTTTTTTGAGGGAATTAACATTTGTACGAAAAGTTAAAAATAAATGGAACTCTGTAAGAAATATGTTTTCCCGTTCGTCAAAAAAACGACAGCATTAGACTTCTACGCCCGAACCTAAATGTTGACTGTATCGTAGCCAAAGAAGGACGTGACGTCATTTCCGTAACACTTCATCTTGGCGTAACGTCAATGGAGCGACGTCGTTTCCCGCAAAAAAGTGGTATCCATATGAAATACCCCAAATTCCTATACATGAGCTATTTATCAAACATTGTGGCAAAAGGATAACTTTCTCATAAGGAGCAATTGTTCTTTAGCGACAATCTTTCCCTAAATCGTCTGTTGCAAAGGCCTCAGAAACCGTCTCTAATAGGGAAATGGTTTAGCAGAAATGTGACCCCTTACATCATTTGTTCCAGTCATATTGACTGGTTGAAAAAGGCAGTCGCCAGGTGGCATCACCAAAGGGCTGATCTTTTTGCTTCTTTACCATAATGCAGGTGATCGATTAAGGATCATCTTGGCCATCATGTTTTAACCTCGTTCATTTTAAATGTATTCCTTGATTTTCTGAAAGTCTTTACTTTATTATTTTCTGTTCGTAATAATAGACGACAGCAATACGAATTCCAAATATTTTTTGATAATGCACGAAACATGACATTAACATTATTTTTGTCTAGTCAATTACTTATAAATCCTTTTTTATGGCCAAAGTATGCTCTTTAATTTTTTTTTATAATTATCTTGCGTTTTTTTAATAGGTAGCACCTATAGATATATTAAATGTATGTATATTGTGCATGCGTCGTTGTGTGTCTATTGAGAGTCTGCTAGAATCAGGTAGTGTCTTTAGGTCAATTATCCCCTTTTCTGTAATTAAAATGTTATTTGATATTACAAATAAAAAACATTTAATGTATTTGCATATTTTAGTTCATTTTCTTTTGAATATAGTACTGTGGTATTTATTAAAACGGAGACTGGTATAGTCTTGTCATACCAATAAATGGAACAGTTTATACAAATTATAAGTTTTATATATTTAATATAAGATGTATTGGTTATATGTGTGGAATATATTATTATTTCAGCAAACAACGGATAAAAAACAGAAGAAAATACGATTTGGTTTATGAATATTTGCGTAAACAAATGGAGGCTATTTTGCCTTATATGGTAAAAGTGGAAACTTTAAAAACCTTCTCCTCTGAAAGTGTCTGGCTGATTTTCAAATATTTTGTAGAAATGTACCTTGGCTGACCCTTTATCAGATTTCTTCAAGCCGTTTTGATTGGTAAAAAACATGGCCTGCAGATGGCTGTTTCGCCTTATATGCATATAGTCAAACCTTTAAAAAATATTCTCCTCCGAAACTTTCGCGGTTTTTGGTAAACAAACATGGCCGCCACGATGCAGGACAAATCACTTAGTTAGAACTGTCACAGTGGAAACTGTAGCTTTAACATGCTAAATGTTAATAAAATACATTTTTTTTTTCAGGGTGTAAAGTGAACAGGCTACATTTTGCATGCAATCTTCATGAAAGTGTATCAGAACATTCATCTCCATTAAATCTTGGACAAGTTCGAAACTGGGCCATATGAGGTCAAAAACTAGGTCACTAGGTCACATTGAAGGGAAATCTTGTTAACACTCTGGAGGCCACATTTTCAACTTGAGCATGTTGAAACTTTATCAGAATGTTTGTCTCGATGATATGTAGGTCAAGTCAGGTCAAAAAGTAAGTCACTAGGTCAAATTGAAGGAAAATCTTGTTAACACTCTAGAGGCCGCATTTTTCGCTTCAGAAGTGATATCTAGGCCAAGTTCAAATATGGGTCATGCTGGTTTAAAAACTAGGTCACTAGGCCAAATGGAAAGGAAAATCTTGTTAACACTTTGCTTTTTTGCTTCAGCAGCTTCAAATTTGGTCAGAATGTTTGTCTGAAACAAGTCAATAAAGGAAAGGAGGCCGCATGTTTACTTTCAGCAAGTTGAAACTTTGTCAAACAGAATGTTGGCTTGATGATATCTAGTCCATGTTGGAATATAGGTCATATCAGGTAAAACGATATAGATCACTAGGCCAAATGAAGGAAAATCTTGTTAACACTGTAGAGGTTGCATTCAGAATAACTGTCTTGATGTGTTTTGCGTTGCAGTACATTGTATAGTTAAGGTGAGCGATGCAGGGACATCATGGCCCTCTTGTTTAAAGGTTGTTAAACCCTTCGCTACATAGTAAAGCATCCCCCCCACCCATTCAAGCAACTTTTTGAAAAGTGTGTATGAAGATTTTCAGATTGCTTGTAATGTGCAATCTAAAATGTTTCAGCACTGTTTTCCACTCTGTCAGTAAATGTCAACATAATTCAATCATTACTGATAAGAGGTGAATTAATGCTTTCATTTTGGAATAGTCCAAGAAGATGCTTATGGAGCAAATGGTTTATAATGGAATGTACTGATCTCATGCTTTAGCCATAATCGAAACATTGACAATACAGTACAATTGCTATCTCACAGTAGGTACTTACCCTTACATTCGTTAAGTGACTCATAACTCTGAATTCTGGGTGGCTCACACATAGTAAGTGCACAAAAATGCTTTGAGCTGTGATTTATGATTTTATACATGAAAAATCAGAAACTGACAATATTCTTTGGAAAACGGAGAGTGCAAGAACAACCAACCTCTAAACATGATAAACTGCTCATCAGTAATGTCATTACAAGCAGTGCAGAGGCCAAGACAGATACTAGAACCGACTTGATGTCGGATTCTGACCTGGGCCCGCCAGCAGAGGAAAAGAAACAAGACACATTTATGGATCAGTGGAAACAGAGTTGGTCCTGGATTTTTTTAAACTGACAGCAAATGACTGGAAAATGTTAACATTTACTCACAGAGTGAAAAACAGTGCAAACGGGGTTCTTCTGATTGCTCACTACAAGTAATATTAACTCTTCCTATACTATTGCATATGATTGCTTTATTTGGTGTGACGGAATATGGTATTATGGATTCAATAGTTAATTATCATGATCAATTGCTGTTTCAGTTCCGATGTAGAGTATTCCATAGTAAATCCCATGTTTTATAAAAATGGCCTGCCCCCAACAAGGTATATTAAGTCGACTTTTGTGATATTTGAATTATGAGGTGTATCCAGGAGTCTTTGGAGTTTTTGGTTCTTTGAATTTGGTTTCCTGGATGCAGATGACATCTACAGTATTATTGTCCAAAAAGTGTTTAAGCTTAGGATATTTATTTAAAGGCTATTTGTTCTTGGACCCGTGACTTGGGGATGGTGAGCCCATGCTGAGCCGTCTACTCCCACTCATAATTTTGAGTGGAGAGTGAAGACATTTCAGCCTGGGCCCTATTAATGAACCTTTTTAGCTATTTCTAGATACCAGCACTGCTAATAGAAGTAACGTGGTTAACAGGTGAGCTCCTGTTCACAGGAGTTATTACCCATTGCGCTGTTTTAACTATCGGGATTCGGTTTGGCATTATATATTTGGTTGTCTCTTGTTCTGCTTTTTTCGTTTTTGATGTAAGACTTTTGACTATAATTGTTTTTATCAGGATCGGGTCAACTTTGCCCTCTTTGGTTTTTATTTGCAGGAAATCGAGTAGAATGTTTGAGAGCTCTTCCAAGGATATGTGTGTCCCGCAGTCCAGGTTTATTTTGATATCTGAGAAAAAATATGTTTGGGATTGCGCGTTTGAGGCTGTGGACGTGCCAGTTTAAGTATGGTTGTTTGATTGATTGTTTTCTGTTTGAGTTTCCGCATCCCGATATTTGAGTGTCGTAGTATGGGTTTGGGAGGATAGCCTGTATACATCCGTGAGCGAACACACCTCCCTCTTTTCTGCGGGGAATTTATGGGGGTGCTACATCTGGTACCACTCTCAACGATTCTACAGGCTACAGTTTACATTCGATCTTCATAAAAGTTTAACATAATATTCATTTCTATCAAATCGTTAACAAGTTCAAAACTGGGCCATATGAGATTAAAGACTAGGTCACTAGGTCAAATTGAAGGAAAATCTTGTTAACACTCTGGAGGCCGCATTTTTAACTTGAGCATGTTGGATTTGATCAGAATTATTGTATTGATGATATGTAGGTCAAGTTCGAATATGGGTCATGTCGGGTCAAAGGTAGGTCACTAGGTCAAATTGAAGGAAAATATTGTTAACACTCTGGAGGCTGCATTTTTAACTAGAAAATATTGAATCGTTGTCAGAATGTTTGTATCGATGATATGTAGGCCATGTTTGAGCATGTGTCATGTCCCGTCAAAAACAAGGTCAGTAGGCCAAATTGATGGAAAATACTGTTAAAACTCTAGAGGCCACACTTTTATGTTCAGCATCTTGACATTTTTTAAAATGTTTGTCTAGATAATATCTAGGCCAAGTGTGAATATGGGTCATGTTCGGTCAAAAACTAGGTCACAAGGCCAAATTTAAGGAACATTTGGTCAACACTATAGTGGCTGCATTTTTTGCTTCAGCAGCTTGGAATTCTCTCAGAATGTTTGTCTAAATGATATCTAGGTCATGTGCGAAAACGTGTCATATTGATTATAAAACTATGTCACTAAGCCAGATTAAAGGAAAAACTTTTCAACACTTTGGAGACTGCATTTCTTTTTTGAAACTTTGTCATGTGTTATGCATTAGAAATCTCATTGCATAACTCAGGTGAGCGATCTAGTAGGGCCATCATGGCCGTCTTGTTTCATTTTTATCTATCAAGTTTGATTTTGTTTTCAACTTACTTTCAACTTACTTTGTATAATCATATGATGAAAACCACAGTTGTAAATCAGACCTGTTTTTATATACCCCCGATAAACGAAGTTGAGAGGGGGTATATTGGAGTCACCCTGTGGTCGGTCGGTCGGTTAGTGTGTTGTGATTTTCCTTGTCCGAAGCATAACTTTAAAACTAATCGTTGGAATTTAATAAAACGTCATACGATGATACAACACATATAGAGAAATAGCGGTGTACAGAAACCATAACTCTACCTTACCTAATTACAGAGTTATTGCCCTTTGTTACTTTTCTTGTCCAGAGAATTACTTAATAGCTAATAGATGGAATCTAGTAAAACTTCATACACTGGTAGAGCACAATGAGAGGAAGTGCAGTGTACAACAACCATAACTCTAATTTACATAATAACAAAGTAATTGCCATTTGTTAGTTTTTCTTGTGCACAGAGTCTTGTACGGAGCATAAATTTAAAACTAATAGTTGGAATTTAATAAACCTTCATACGATGATACAACACATTGAAAGGAAGTGCGATGTACACAAACCATAACTCTATTTAACCTAAATACAGAGTTATTGCCCTTTGTTACTTTTTCTTGTCCGGAGAATTTCTTAATAACTAATATATGGAATCTAATAAAACTGCATTCAATGGTAGAGAACAATGAAAGGAAGTGCAGTGTACAAGAACCATAACTATAATTTACATAATTACAGATTTATTGCTCTTTGTTACTTTTTCTTGTTTGTAGAGTCTTGTCCGGAGCATAACTTTAAACTAATTGTTGGAATTTAATAAAACTTCATACGATGATACAACACAATGAGAGGAATTGCGGTGTACAAGAACCATAACTATACTTAACCTTATGACAGAGCTATTGCTCTTTGTTATTTATTCTCGTCCGGAGAATTACTTAATAACTAAGAGATGGAATCTTATAAAACTTCATACAATGGTAGAGCACAATGAGAAGAAGTGCAGTTTACAAGAACCATAACTCTTATTTACTTAATTACAGAGCTATTGCCCTTTGTTACTTTTTCTTGTTCGTAGATTATTGTCCGGAGCATAACTTTAAAACTAATTGTTGGAATTTAATAAAATTTCAAACGATGATATAACACATTGAGATTTTCATCGCCCTTTCTTTCTTTGTTCTTGTCCGGAGATTATCTTTAAAACTACGTTGGAGTTTAAGGTGTGGTTTCTAATATTCCACTACCTTTCCTATCAGGGCGATGGTCGGGGGTACTAATCACATTCATTGATAGTTCTAGTTAAATTAGTTGGAATAAAGTCTTAACAAATGATGATTTAAATAAAAAAAAGAGTTAAAATCGTTTGTACCATCCACCGTTTGTTGATACCATAGTATCAACAATGAGTATAGAAATAGTCTGCGCAATCAATCGTCCGAGTAATAAAAGAACTAGAAAAACATATAAAAAGCTGCTAGCCAAATAACTATATTGCCGAGTACGAGGGTAAACAAACAGAGCGCAAAACCTATCAAGACAAACAGTTTGAAAAGGTTTCAACACACTTAAGTTAAAAATTCTGCCTCTAGAATGTCCAAAAGATTTTTCATCGATTTGGCCAAGAGACCTAGTTTTTGGGTTGTTGAAAATTGAAACAACCAAACTGTATACTGAGCCTTAATATCATCAAGTCAAACGGGTCTCTACAATGTCCATTACATTTCGAATTTGGCCACGTGACCTAGTTGTTTACCCCACTTAAACAACATTTCACCTTAGCTTTGATATTATCAAGACAAACATTCTGACCTTCTAAATGCGGCAGTTTTTTAATAATTATTTAATAGTGATTAGTTTTTGACCTGTCATTACCTTCATTCAAACTTGTCAATACAAACAAACTTGAAAGGTTTGATGAAGATAGGATGAAAGCTGTGGCCTCAACAAGCTCCTTTTTTATTACGGATGGACGAACTGACGGGAGAGCATGATCAGAGTTTTAGGTGATTAGATGTGTGCACTAAAACAAAAGAAAGCGATATATTTAATCCCTAACATCTAAACTCTTATGCTTCTTATGTTGTTGATTGATGTATAACCTAAGGGGTGAAAGCGCGATCAGCATAGCTAACAAGTCATCAAGACTTATATTCAGACAAAGTTTCAAGTTACTGAAGTCAAAATGGCGGTCAACCAATGGACTAAAAAGTATGAACTCACAACCATGGTATAACTCGAAAACTTTCGTTGTCAAATCTATGAAGTAACGTATTCAAGATATATCGATATCTGAATCGAATTAGTCAATGAGATCAGTTATAGGACTAATTATTACATAGCACTAATATTGACATTTGCAGTTTAATTATTCTGCCGAGATAAGATGATGCAACGGCACCTAGCTACTTTTCCAAATATAATATAAGCATGTTAATAACACTAGGAACACACTCGTGTGTATTTCCATAACAAAAAACGCCTCGGTGGTGTAGTGGTAGTGCGTCCGCCTCGGGTGCGGGAGGTCACGGGTTTCGATCCCCGGCCGGTTCATACAATGTACCAAACACTATACAGGTGGTAGTAATGGCTGCCCTCCTTGGCGCTCATGGTTGTGGGATAAGCATTACGATTGCCTGGTTGATGTCAGAATAAGTGAACCAATAGTATTGGTAATTTACCCAGTAAACGTGGTGTTATAGATTGCGTCGTAAAACATCAAACAATCAATCCATCACACACACGTCGGCGTTTCAATAGTACAGTGTTGCGAACCTGGCTATATTTCGATGAGGTTTTCTCTGTTCACGTTTCTTCCCAAATCGTTATGATATTATCTTACTGTAAGATATTGCATTACGCGTGATACATCTCTAGAACAAACTCGCATTAAACGCCTAGTTATTGGCGATTTGAAATAAGGTCCCATTTTTACTTTCGATTTTGTTGGACCGTGATATGCGCAGCATATATGATATTAAAACAGGGGAAACAGTGATGCCCCTGAATTGTAATGTCAGGATCGTTGTAAATGCTGCTCTTCCCAAACCCTCAAATTACAATTGATTGAACAGTCAAGGATCAAATAGAAATTTCGATGAAATATTTTTTAGAAAAATCTATAGGGTTGGGTAATTCTACCAAAAACTTGCTAGCCGTGACTAACTACGCCTTTTTATAGGCAATTACGCCACAGCGGGCTTGCAACGAAAATCATAGTAATTCCGAACGCCGAAAATGTCAGCTTAAATTTAAACAGTGAAAACCGATCAGTGACACCCAAATAATTTCAATAAAAGTAACTGTAATATTCATCGGATAAGAAAAACAATATTTAACTACGATATTAAGTTCCGTGTCCTTGTCCTCTCCAGGAGCAGTGTCTACCTTGATTAACATCTGACTTTGTTTATCGACTTCAAGTGTGCATTAGCCAAAAGATCAGGCAAAGCCATTTAAATTAGTTGTGTTTTTCTGCTGTTAATTTTTGTTTATTTGTTTGTTTCTTTCAATAGTGTTTTACGTCGTTATAACAGCATTTCAGCTATATCACGGCGTGTCCTGGGTGAATTACCAGTTCTACCGCGTAACCGGTATTCATCCTGACACTGGATAAGTCATAAAACGTTCTATGCAAGGGAGTAAAGCCATAACTACCATAGGTATGACCCGACCGAGAATCGAACCGTGGTCATTAAAGCATAAAACACACCCAGAGTTGTCTCACGGACATTTTCTCAAATAATTATGTCAATCGTAATGTCTATCAATGGCTGCAACCTTTAAAGACAATTAAATGTCGGACAAAAAGTTTCAGATAGAGGCTTTTCAAGTAATTCGTTTTATGTACGGTTCGTTTCCTGGTGTTGTTTTAGAAGTTTCGTTTGAGGAACGTTCATCTATAAATTTAAAACATTGAGCTACTACAAAGAGAAAGAGGCAACGGCCATATAAACTGTTTACCTGATATGATAATTTTCGAAAAAATATTACGATATATACATATGTGAGAAGTTTAAACTACTATTTTGATACAGAGTTGATGACCTTTTATGGAAAGTGAAACAGTTGTCTGCTGTATAATGCGTCAGGGACTATACAAAGAATCTGGTTTTTCAGATGAATATATTTAAATAAGGCCTCCTAGGGAATATCTTATAAAAGAGACATATAAATACATCGTTATGTCTCTTCCTGTATCGAATTGATTGGAAATAGCCGATACTTATTGAATAAATGTCTTCGCACTCTTTCCCACCCGAAGACGCATTGTGGGAAATGGAGAACGTGCTTATAATGAGTAACATTTCCTCTTCCCAAAATGAGTTGTACCCTAATCTAAACGTGTACTGTGTAATTTATAAAGATTTTCAATATCTTTGCTTTTATGTTAGCAAAGTCGTCTGTTGCAGATTTGATGTATGTGAGAAAGGGTTAAGACATTGTATCCCTAAAGAACAGTTCAGAACTTAACGGGGGAAATAAATAACAATTTGTCACCAGTTCATTATATCTACACTGCCAATCATTTAGTGACGTGTATCTTAGATTTTCTAGTCGTCAAGAAGTAATCTTTAACAAAGGAATGACAACACAGCAGAATGAACGGTCTCGTTAACATATTCATAACTTTCAGTCAAAGGCATAGATTCTTTATAGGAAGGTACTCAGCTGTGCACAGTTGAAGAAAGTTAAATGTTGAGTACTAGTGTACGAACACAAGATAATCTGGATGCAGTGATATAACTGTAATGCGGTTCAGAATGGCGTTAAACTCCAATCAATTAAGCATCGTGATGCAACGCCATGCAGTATAAAAATTCACACAGAGCAGCAACATAAATAATAGTTGTGACCCGAACAATTCATTTTGTTATGGCCTCATTAACCATAACAATACACCATCATTTCTAGCTGCTTCAAATGGTGATGTTAAGCGGCAGAATCGCTCAATCATGAAACGGGTACGCATAGCGCAAAGTCAAAACATTGACAGAAAGGCCGACCTTCAGAAGTACTTGATAATGTATCGCAGTACTCCACACAGCACAACCCGTCTGAGATGTTGTTCAATAGATTGTACAGAACGAAATTACCGCAATTAAGTGACGTTCATGTAGATGATTTAGCTATCAGAGACCGTGGCTCTGAACTTAAGGAAAAAGGGAAAGTTTTGGTACGGCAAGATAAAGTCAATAAGTTCTCTACATTATTCACTTCATTTCCTCTTACTCTACCACAAAAGCACGGAAATAGTGTTTTAGCTGAATAAGACAGTGGTGTGCAGTATAGAAGAAATATAACTTCTGTGAAACTGTATTATCAGCTACAACATTCTGACCAAGGTATCACGTGCAACCCAAGTACTCGTAATCAAATCTTATCAAATTATAGTGACAAGATGTACATGTATGAGAGAAGCATGATTTGTGGTTAGAGATATAGAGGTAGTCATGATACCTCAAGAGATCACTGAAAGACTTTAGTTAAGTGTTGCATAGTAAAGCAAAGACAGTAAGAAAGCACTTTTCAAATAGACATATTTCATTAGACTCTATTGCATTGTTTATTAATTTAGAACGTTGTTGTAATGTCAGATCATGGTTTCAGATCATTGTTGTCCATTTGGGAAAAAAGAAGGGATGTAGTGTCTAAGCATCATTATATCTATTATATAAAATAACCGCTGATCCCTTTCTGGTCGTAAATAACAATTGGTCTCTTTACGAGTATTGTTACTTGGTGTGAGTTGTTTCCGGTTTTAAAAGTGAAATAGCATTTACTCTACTTTCACTTTCAAACAAGGTCAAAATACTAAAAGTGATAAAATCAATCATTTTCAGTGCATCCTATACACATTTACAATAAATTTCAACTCAATGTCATATATTCAATACATTCTGATGATGGTATACACTCACTTCTACGCAAACAAAGTTGTTTTAGGGACTATGTGTTTGTAGATCAGCATGACAGCAGATGTATTTGGCGTAATTCGATCTATATCTATTTTTTCCCTCATAAAATCACAATCTTGATTGAAAAAGCATCTATCACAATAGATTGCGTCCTTTCACAAAAGGTCTGTAGCAGGTCAATATTGTTGAATAATTTATTTAAATATCTTCGGAAGAGAAGCGAATAATGTAGATCGAGACTAGACTCATGATTGCATTCAGTATATAGTTGCTTAAAAGCAATGCAGTAGAATACATAATATATATACTCTTGTGAATATTAATTTAAAGGGACGAGTGCATACATCTGTTGGTCTAATGCATTCGAAAATTGGTAGACACGATACCGTCGTGAATGTTTGTATAACCAAGTCCGTTTTCGTCTATATTTCAACCATATTGTACGAATAATGTCAGTATGTGTCCGCGTTCAATTGATTTTAAAAATAAATATACGAAGAAATATTCAAGCAAGCTCTTCCTTTGCAAATTTGTCATCCATGAAAGTTTTAGATTTAAGTCTTATCTATGGTTCCATGAAGCGTTACATCGCATTTTTAAAGTTTCTGTTTTTGTTTGGGTGACAACAATAATACAACCATATCTTCCCCTATGGTATCCGCTGACCTCTCTTGGCTCACCCAATAGTCTGATATGAGCAGCAGCCTCAACACAATGTTGTTCTCTCGCCTTCTAAAGTCACACTCCTTTCTCTACAATACCGGACCTCTATCAAATTAAGATATGCACTTCCTTAGTCCATATTGGAAATCATAGGTTCAAGCAGCATTCGAAAACATTAAGACACTCAACATACGTTGAATTTGTGTGTCCCTATATTACACTTGGACCGATATGTAAATAACTGAAAAGCGCCTTGAAAGGGAGGCGTTGGAAATATATCTAAAGGTGAGATGCTAGATCAGACCCGTTGGGTAGAATTAGAATCGAGAATGGAAAGGTCGGAATGATCTATGTTGCAAATGTAATAGGATAATATATGATGGTAAAAATGGTGTCGCGTCAAGTTTAAAACTATTTCGGTGTTAATGGGACATTTACGTAAATAGCGTTGTAAAAGAAAACGATACAAACTTGACGTGTACACGTTGATATTGTTAGATGTCTGATGTATCAGTATTCTAACATATGTGTGAAGTAAATAATAAATACTGTGTTAATCATACAGGCTTGTTGACCTTTATTACTTAATACTTAATTTCCTATATTATCCAAACCGTATACCTTATTTAGATGTTCGTTTGAAATTGAATTTTCGCTTATTGATTATTTGCAACCCTTCTCTCATACAGACATATTTTGACGTGTTTACAGCTGACAACGTATAATCATTGTTTGGAAAATGAGAAATGAGAAATGTCTCATGAAAAGCATTTTTATCTTTCCCAACCATGCTTTCTTCTTTATTCTTAATCTTTACTTTAATTTTGATATCTTCTCATTGGGGACTTTGTATAGTTCATTATTTATTAACGTATGAATCAAACGTTACTGTGTTAACTTTACTTATTAACCGATACATGCTTATTTCGGACTCTCTCAAAATTGAAAGCATTTGTTTTTGTCGAAATTATTTCAAATATTTCCTGAGCATTGTTTTGAAAAAGATAAAAGCATTGTGGAAAAAGGACACGTTGCTAAATCTGAGAAAAATCTCTTTACAATGTTTCTAAAGAAGTCGTCTTCTGTAGAGTTGTACTCAAATTTCTGAAGAGCTCCCCAATTAAATTGATGAGAATTCCCATCAAATGTGATGACATCATTTCAATTACAGCTAGGTTCAAATCATTTAGAGAGGTATCCAATTTAACTGAAGCAAATTCCAAAACAAATCAATTGAAGAAATAACCAAATAAAACCAATTGAAGAAATCACAAATTCAAATCAATTAAAGAAATCACCAAATCAAATCTATTGAAGAAATCGCAAAAACATATTAATTTAAGAAATCAAAATTAATTGAAGAAATAAAAATCAAGTGAAAAAATCACTAAGTCAACAAATCAATTAAAGAAATTTCCAAATCAAATCAATTGAAGAAAGCTTCTATTCAGGGACGTCTGGAGCGATGAATGCTAAACAAAGCGAACGGAAATATATCCCGGATGCAATGTGAGCAGTCCTTTAACCGGGAATTTGGATTGTAATGATCCTACACAACAATTTACTTAATTAATTTATCAAGCTGGTTTAGAATTTAATAAACCTCGACAACTGCAAAGCTAGGGGAACGCGCTAATCAGATCATATTTTTATTAACCGGTTGCCAAAACATAAAAATCATGTACAATATAAATCAGCTTGAAACAAAAGCTTGAAGAACAATGCAAATGTTCGTCTTTGAGACGGTATGTATCAAGATTAAATTTAAAATCATTCATCAAAATAATATGGAAAAGGGTAAGCAGTTTCACTACTTCCAAGAAGGTTATTGCCAATACATAAGCGGATTCCTTTGGATAGAAGTCATCCTCTTAAAACAAAAATCAAAGTTTCAACAACATAATGAAAACTTAGCTTTAAATCAAAGCAGGAAGAAGCTCACAATAAATAGTATTCGTTAACATAATTAAAACGGTTCTCAAGAAATGTGCTGTGCGCTCAGATTTGCGTACCTTCTTGTCGCCTTGGTTATTTATCTCATTTCTGAATGTGTATATTACCATCAGTTTATGTTTGTGATACAGTTTCCAGATTCACACGGATGTATTCTTTCCGTGACCTTTATACATGTAAATAAAACAGGTAAATATGACATCCCTTGTGTCGATATTTTATATGTTGACGATTTCTGTTTGAGTTACATATGAAAACATATCAATACAATCGAAGGACACTTATAGCCAGTTTTGAATAACCTACAAACCTGTTCAAACGAAATCGGTTTAATATTTTTGCAAAGTAAGACTAAATGTATGCAGTTAACGCCACAAAGATCCTGATCTATCGGGTGTGTGGATAGCCTTTGGCGCATTTAGAACCTCGCCCGTCAAATGTTATTATGAAGAGACCAATGAACGAATTTCATTCTACATTGTATCGTATTTCGTGGATATTAAAAGACTGATCAGTCAGCAAAGTCTGCTCTTCCACAAGATATTTGATATTTAACCATTTAAAGTATAATTTGCTTTTATTTCGAAGCTGTAATCAATGTTTTAAATTACGGCAATTGCATAATCTCTGGAATGAACAAATATATAATAAACTCCACTCAGTCAAACATGTACCTAAGTGAGTTGCTACCAGCTTTGAAGTAATGTCAACATTGTAAACTCATTCTGGCATTTTAGAATATGTTGAATATTCTGCCAGTTCGTGAAAAGTACTTCAAAGATAAAACTAAGCACCTTTTCGAGTCTGTAAGACAAGAATCGATTATTTGATGTTTTAAAAGAAATTAAAATTTGTTCATAAAATATTAATTGATCTTTGCGGCATCTATTGTTATTGGTCTGTGAGCATAAGATGATAAGATCATTTCAGTCGGTATTTCATAGTTGACATGGGGTCTGAACCTCTATTTTGTTATCTTCCTTGGCTGGTTTACTCTTAGAATCACTGCTCCTGATTTATCTGTTAGTCAATATGTTTGTCCTTATTTAATTACTTTTGCTATTGTTATTTGTTATTGGCATGTGACACATACAATTTTCTGATTCCTGTCTAAAGACTATTATAAACACATTCAAATTATGAATTTCTACTTTTAGAAAACATGAGTTATTTAAAGTGAACCTTTTATAACATAAAACAAACGCAGCAGATGACTTTGAAAATATCTAGTTAAAAACATAAGGAAACTCTCTATTTATTTGCATTTGATAAGTGAATCGAGTTGAAAACATTGTGCCCAAAGGAGAAATTAATCATCGTGAGTATTTCTGCGTTTGCTACAATGTGTTCAAGAGTCGCAATCAGCAGATGCCTCAACATGATCATCATGAGTAATTTCTCCTTTTACTACAATGTTTTCAAAAGGAACCTGCAGCGGATGCATCAAAATGCGTCTGCATATTTTTTTTTGAAAGATGTTCAAAGTTGATTATGAAGCTGATCGCAGGGTAAGAATTGCTGTCTCCTGGCCAGAATAATTCAGTTCAACCTTTTCTTCGATACAGCATGCGTTTGATAGCATATTGGCAGATGTTTTTGAAAGACATAGAAAAAAGAGGACAAAATGCATAGAATTATAGATATGTCTTTTTACCAATCCCTATGTTTTCAACTATGTATTAAACATTAACTTAAAAATGACTGGAAAATTGATTTTATTAACATTATGCCCATGGCTATACTTGTTAAGTTCGTACAGAAGCAAGTCCCTGTAGCTCCACAAAGAATTTGTTAGACGTGGCTAACAACGCCTTTGATAGGCAGATACGCCACAGCGTGATTGCAACAAACATCATATTAATTCTAACGTCGATAGTGAGGCTGACATGCGAAATTTACTCGCACGTGATTTCATCTAACATTTTCAACAATAAAAGACCATCAGTGACACCAAAGTAATTTCAATAATAGTAACTGTAACATTTATTGGGTAAGAAAATGATATTTACTTACGATATTTATTTCCGTGTCCTTACAAGAAGGCATACGTTGGCAAACGTTACAGGTCACTTTTTTAAACGTTGACAAACATCACAGAGCATTTTAATGCATGCAACGAATTGGGAGGAGTTTAAATAATAATTGACAAATATTACAGGTCAGTTTAAGTTCTGCAATGAAGTTGGAGGAGTGGCATTTATAAATCGACAGGTGTCATAAACAAATCAAAGCACTAAACGTGCTGTCATCCTGTGGGCTGCAGAAAGGGTGGAGAAAAAGGGAAAATGTGAAAAGAAATAACAAGTACAGCTCATGTTTATACATTTATTGTTGAGAAGCTGAAAGATCATATCACAAATAGTAAATATTATGAAACTGCTAATTTGAAAACAGGAGGACTTTGTTGGCACTATATCGCTCACCTGTGTGCAAGAGCTCACAAGTATGCACATTTAAGACATGAAGCGTCATAGGAAAATTTGACAGCAGGTTTAGGCAGAATACTTTGAAGAGTCTGCCTTATTATATTGAGATATTAGTCAATGTTAAATCAACTTTCACCAAGTAGAAATAATTCTCTAAACCATATACTAAACTGGGAGAAAGTGTTTGATCAATGCAAAACTCATCAAGACAATTAATCTGACAAAGATTCACAATGCAACCTCCAGAGTGTTATCAAGATTTTCCTTCATTTGGCCTAGTGACCTATTTTTTTTACCTGATATGACCCATACTCGAACATGGACTGGATATTATCAATATAAACATTCTGACACAGTTTCAAGCTTCTGAAGCAAAGAATGCGGCCTCCGGACTATTAATAAGATTTTCCTTCAATGTGGCCTAGCGTCCTAGTTTTTAACCCGACATGACCTATTTAGAGATTTGTTTGTTTTCTTCAGATGATTTCTTAAATTAAATCTTTGTTAATTTATTATTTGCGAACCTTCTCTCATAAAGACATATTTTGACGTGTTTACAGCTGACAACGTATAATCGTTGTTTGGAAAATGAGAAATGTCTCATGAAGAGCATATTTATCTTTTCCAACCAAGCTTTTTTCTCGAGTCTTAATCTGTGCTTTAAGTTTGATATCTTCTCTATTTTCACCCATATGTTTTCAAACTAGTCACATTTTCTCTGTATGTGGAAAATGTTTATAGAAAGGATCACATTTCAAATATTCATTCAGACGGAGATCCATTTATACTAGCTAATGAGAAATCAACATGCTTATTGTTAAAATTGACATTTTTTGTTGTAAATATATCAATACATTCACAGTACAATTCATTCTTTCACTCATTCATTCATTCATTCATTCATGCGTGCATGCATCCACTCATTTATTCAGTAATGTATATATTCATTCATACGTTCGTTCATTCATAAGTCCGTCCGTCCGTTCATTGATTAATCAATTAATTAATTAATTAATTAATTAATTATTTCATTCATTCATTCATTCATTCATGGATTCAGTATATTTTGTTTGGTTTGAATTCTTCAATTTTTAGTTGAGATACTGTATGATTGGTTTTCTTTACCTTTCGTTTCTGTAAAGAACTCTAGTCTTGCAACTAGTTATTTGAAATATCTTTTATTACTATTTTTTGCTTTGCAATTGTGTTACTGTTCTTTCCCAGAAAGGACGTAAATCGCTGTTGCGAAGCGAAATCTTTGTATGAAACACGCTCCAAGTTAATAGCGATCAAACAATCATTGTATATAGTAAAAGAATGATTAAGTCGTGCAATTGAATTCGGGCACGTAATTGGTATGTGTCTTGTCCTTTTTAAACTAGGAAACATACCAACGACATGAACGACTCAGTGCTGTTTGTATAAATATGTTTAAAACCGGAACAGTGAAATGTTCTCACTGTGTAATTTTCTTTTTATTAACAGTGACATATAGGCCCATGGGGCCGGGTGTTATCCCGTTATTATATTTTGTTATATGTTTGTTTTGTTTTACACATGTCACTATAATAAAATATTTACTTACTTACTTACTTACTTATTCAATACTATCTAACAGCATTATCCAAGTGTCATGTAAATTATTTACGAAAACATTGGGGACTTTGTATAGTTCATAATCTATTAGTTCAAACATATTTATTTTACATCGATTGCGAAACAGCTTATATTAATCATGCTCGGTGTCTGCTTACTGTGGACTTAACTAGTACTCGTGCCGTTTGTGTGGAAAGATCCCAAAGTCAGAACCAGCTCATCACGGGATTCGAACCCTTGATCTTTGGTACGAGAGGCCGATGCTCTACCTCTGAATGTTCGTATAACCAAGTCCGTTTTTGCCTATATGTGGATCGTAATGCCCGAATAATGTCAATATGTGTCCGCGTTCAATTGATTTTAACAATAAATATACGAGGAAATATTCGAGCAAGCTCTTATTTGCAAATTTGTCACCCATGAAAGTGTTAGACTTAAGTCTTATCTGTGGTTCCATGAAGCGTCAAATCGCATTTTTAAAGTTTCTGTCTTTGTTTGGTTGACAACAATAATACAACCATATCTTCCCCTATGGTATCCGCTGACCTCTCTTGAATCCCATTCTCCTCCAAGAGTCTGATCTGAGAAGCAGCCCCAACACAATGTTGTTCTCTCGCTTTTTAAGTTCACACTCCCTTCTCTACATTACCGGACCTCTAGCAAATTAAGATATGCACATCTTTTATGAATATTGGAAATTATAGGTTCAAGCAGCATTCGAAAAAATGCAGACACTCAACATACGTTGATTTTTTGTGTTGCCATATTACACTTGGACCGATATTTAAATAACTGAGAAGCGCCCTGAAACGGAGGTGTTGGAAATATATCTAACGGTGAGATGCTAGTTCAGACCTGTTGGGCAGAATAAGAATCGAGAATGGAAAGGCCGGATGGATCTATCTTGCAAAAGTAATAGGATAATATATAATGGTAAAAATGGTGTCCCGTCGAGTCAAAGGCTATTTCGATGTTAATGGGACAGTTACGTAAATAGCATTGTAAAAGAAAACGATACAAACTTGACGTTTACACGTTGATATTGTTAGATGTCTGATGTATCAGTATTCTAAAATATGTTTGAAGTATACTCATTGTTTGGAAAATGAGAAATGTCTCATGAATAGCATGAATAGCAGTAGTCCAAGTGTCATGTAAATTATTAACGAAATGTACAGTTCATTATCTATTGAAGTATGAATCAAACGTTACTATGTTAATTTTACTTCTTAACTGATACATGCTTATTTCGGACTCTCTCAAAATTTAAAGCATTCGTCTTTGTAGAAATTATTTCAAATATTTCCTAAGCATTGTTTTGGAAAAGATAAAACCAGTGTGAAAGAAAATTAGAAGTTGCCGAACGAGAAAAATCTCTTAGACTTAGATTATGCAATTCTACAATGTTTTTTATAGAAGTCGTCTTCTGTAGAGTTGTAAATAATCGTGTACATCCAGTAGCAAGTGGCTAATGGTAAGCTTTCAAGTACAACATGTATTATATTGATTTGTTGCATTAGTTTACAAATTCCTAGCTACGACAACTCTGCAGCAGACAACTCCGAATACATCTAGCTAATAAGATCATTATTATAAATTGTATTTACATAAAGAGGGTAAAATATGCCCATGTACTTACACCTAAACCTTTGACATATGAACATTATGTTACACAATGCGTTTGTTTGTTTTATTTGGGTTTTACGCCGCTTTCAACATTATTTCAGTTATACCATGGCGACAGTTTACTTATTCATGATCCCTTGGTAAAAATACAAGTAATAGGCTAGACAATGTGCCTTGCCCAAAGGCACTCTACCATGATGCCCGGTTTTAAATCCCTGACGCTAACCACTCAACCACGGCGGACTCTACACAATGCGACACAAAAGTGATATCCAATATAATCTACCTCTTTGAAAAGAAGTATGAGATAAAGTGTATCGCTTTATGTTGCACAGGTTTAAACCTCGATTTGTAATACTTTGTATGTGTCTATACTCCTTAAACTTCCGTTTTTTGATCAACCAAATATTCCTTTTTACTGCATAGAACGCATTTATACATGTAATCAAACTAAAAAAAGAACTGTTCTTTATGATTTTGATAGAAGTTGCAATTGCCGAACAACTCATTGACTTAATTTCCCCTCGATACCATCCTGTTTGACTTTTATTTCTTGCACGCTTGGTATCGATAAATGTTCACATTTAACCATGAATCGGTTTAGCAAAACATTTATATTTTTGCAATTTGGATAAGTGTTTGACAGGTATTTCACAACTGAGACAATTCCAAGATTGTGAATGTCTGCAAGGCTATGTGCCCCTTTTCCACAGTTCAGCTTTGGATCTGTTTGCTTTGATTGTATTATTAATTTAACATGCAAAACATTGGAAGTATAATTTTAAAGCAGAGTTGAAAACGTTATAAGAAAAGGAAAAATTGTTCATTTTGAGTAAAATCTCCCCTTTCATGATGTAATTTGTTTCTGAATGGCATCTAAAGGCATCTCTATGAGGGTGTGAAATAAAGACCGGCATGTTTGTGCCATGGTAATTACACGAGGAAGGACCTTGTAAAATTGTCCACCAAAACGCACGTATACTGTTGCATAACATGCAAGGACAGACTATAAATGCTGGTATATTTATTCAGGTTGGGATCTTGACTCCTAGGCTCAAGTACTGCTTGTCAGTCTAGGGCTTTGGACAGGCCTAACGCTATGTTGTATATATGTTAATAAAAGCCTGTGTTTGACTGTTATTATTCCACAAGGGAAAGGGTTTCTGATTTCAAATATCTGCATCAGTCTTTTCAACGAGAGAAAGGGTCCTTTGTTATACTGAAGACAAAGCAGAATGGTTATATATATGGCACACAAAAATGGGTTTACATAAGATGCAATAACATACAGCTTACTTTAGTTAGGGTCACAAGGAGACAACGGCAACGCAAATATTAAGAAAACGAAGAGACGGATCGGGTTTCGCCCGTTTCCATAGCAACGATGGTTCTATGGCGACCATACTACAAAAGGAACAACTAGAGCCTAGACCCTTCATCCCTACCAAGTTTAGTCGAAATCCGTAAAAATAGTTTTGGCGCTACGCTTGCCACAAACAAACGGACAGAAACGAAGACCGACTTTAAGGGTCTCTAGAAGAGAGAACCAATCGTTAGCTGGGTCATTTGGTGCTTGCAGAAGAATGGTTTCATAATATGTTAACCCTTGTTTTTGGCAACCTGTGGAGTCCTATATCCTTCAAAGGAACCAAGGACCCTTTCATTCATATGTGTTATACATACATGTATAGATTCAGTTGAAGTCCACCTTTAACCCACATGTTCACACCTTCTTAGTCACTTGTTTCGATAACTGCTATTATCAATTACTGTGTATGCCTTTGATCATGGACCTTTGAAGTATATGGTTGAATGCAGCCATTGAACATGATGTGCAGTACAGTTTGGCAAGGGTCATCTGCTCATTATAGATTCTGACTAAATGGAACACTTACAATCATAGATGATATTATTTAATCAAATTATCTTTCATAACTTCATAAGTAGCCAATTAAATTTGAACCTCTATGGGTATACAATATGATGCACATCAGAATTGAGCACCTTTCGCCAAGTGGCTTTATGCCGAAAGGTGAGGGTAAACAAACCAATATGATGAAGATTCAGCACCTTTTTGCACACTGACCCTACAAGACTTTCTAAACAATGGCGTAATTTCAGCAATAATTTAGACATCAATTATTTAATTACTTTTGTTTTTATTGTTGAAATTTGGGAGTTTTTTGCATCTTTCTAGGACTTGTGATTTGTTAATATGCTATTTTAGATTGTTTCCATTCATACTTATTGCTGTGCTTTAAACCGGGTCTTTGAATCTTTTCATACTTGCAACATTGGCATAAATGTTCCATTATTAAACCAAATACTCTCGTTTTGGTTTAATCTGCGGGGTCATTTGTGGAGTGTTATGTCCTGCTAAACCCACGAAACAGGTTTACAACAATATCTCAATTTCTACCAAGAATACCCAGGGTTTAGTTTCGTTTTTTTACATTGTTCAAATGTGCATTCAGGACTCATATTCTATAGAGCGTATACTGGCTTTTGTTATGTAACACAAAAACAGGGACGTAATCTCGAATCAGATTCATCATGGTTTACCTTGATCTTTTGAATTTTGCTTCATGTTTGTATCCTAAAGAAGAAAACAACTTTATGGATGGTTTTGCTGATATAAAAATGTGGTATTCGTCTTTTTTACCACATGTTGATTTAACAGAAGACTTTTGAAAAAGGAAATAGCTCACAATGCGCAATTACGCCTTTCCCCACACTGTTTTACAACTTATTAAACATACTATTCTTTCATACTGCTGCAGAGCCACCAAAAGTCATCTGCATCAGATCACGTGTGTTAACCCATTTCAAAACTTAAGTGTAATCTCTTTTCGTCATTAAATAAATGTTTTATGCTTATGCAGACGACCTGTTTTGTCAACGAGAAAAGTGTCTTCTACACTATACCTACATGTATCAAAATTTCATTTTTGGTTGAGTTGCGCGCATGCGCAAACGAAACCATTGTTACATGTTGAATTTTGAAGTCACGTGATGTAAATGCCCCAGAACACATACAAAAATAGAGCAAACAAATCAGACTGAATTACAAATGCAAACATAAGCAAAAGTAAAATAAGTAAAATAAACTCATTTATTCTAGGTATCGAAATATAATTACAAAGTCTCTTAATGTGTAAATATCATATTTAAGAGTACACAATTATTTAGATATCACTACGCCAATATAGCACTTCACCGCGTAATTACCCTTTGTAAATTGTAACCATTTCTTCATTTTCGGCAGAGATGTAAACATCAACGCGCCCGCTAGCATAAGCGAGTGGAATAAAGAATCGGGCTAGTACGAAATTCTAGGCGCTAGTCCATACATATTCGTTCATGTCCTTATTTATAATGATAGAATGCATTGCTTAGCCTTTTCTTTCTCTTTCTCTCAGTCCATCTATTCCTTCGACAAAGTTGCGTATATAACATGTGCTCGTTTCTAGTAACGAAGGTCATAAAAGTCGTTTTAGTTATGAATTCTTTTTCAATAGGTAATTTTCCTTTCACATATATACCACAGACAGGTTTCCGCAAAAACATGATTATAATCGACAATATGTCGACGATTAACGATGACTTTTGCATTTTGGATAGGTGCTTTCGACAAGGTCCGCGTCTAAATTCCCGACTTCTAAGAAAGAGATTTCATCAAATCAATTGAGCACTTTACGATTGCGAGTAATGTTCTAAACACTTATTTATAAAGCGTTTAGAATACTTTGATTATAATATGCAGAACGAATAAGGAACGAATAAATCTTGCAAGAAATCGATCATTTCTTTCGGCCAAAATCAGGTAAATGACCCGCGGATATTGGTTGTTACAACATAACTGATTCATCCGTTTATTCTAAATTTGTATTACACAGTTCAACATTTGATTTTGACAGTTTGTTGTTATGATTTTGACGCGATTCAAAATTTTGACACGATTAAAGATTTTGACGCGATTATTGCAAGTGGGAAAGGTTTAAATAAGAAACACTTTTTCAAATGATAGTCAGTTGGCTAATCTAGTATATAATGTCCGTCTTAAATAATAGTGACAAAACTTTCAAAAAACAAGAAAAAGATTTTTTACTATTTAATTGAAAAATATATTTAATCAAAGTCGGGAAAGTATAGTCGTCCGTTTCCGTGCCTTTTTTATGAGAGTTCAAATCCCAGGAAAAACTTATGGGACAGAGTTTACAAATATCATATTGCATCAATTTCAGATTTAGGGTTTGTTTCT